>JAODAL010003058.1:0-181135 GCA_025379985.1 Phyllomedusa bahiana
TCCTCTCCCCTTCAATCCTGCTCTCAGATAGATGAGGATCAACTAGGTTCTTTTTAAAATGTTATGTATATGGAAAACTGTTGTAACTATGTTAATTCTTTCTCTTGTGTGTTTGCTTCAGACTCCTCTGCTGTTCAGATTTTAGAGTTTCTTTCACCGGAAATAGTTACATGACAAAAATTACTGTAGACCATGTTATCATTTATGAAGCTGATCTTGCAGTCTCTTGGTCACGGATAATATCACCATTGGCAGTGAGTGTTCTACAAAGATTCGTCATACAGCTTTAAAGGCTAAAAAGATACAAGGGTTTTTATTATTAAACAAATTATAAACAACAAGGAATGCTGGGAATTGTGGTTCCATGTGGATATTAAAGTGGGAGGAAATAAGTAGTTTCTCCTCCTACTTGAGTTTCAATAGAAATCAAAACAACTGCATGAAAAGCAGGGTTAGACATTGGATTCTTAAAGGGAATGTGTCATCAAAAAGTGAGTCATTGTTTAAGTCCCGTTTTTATGTTAAAAACATTTTTTAGGATTTTTTATTTTTTTTATTTTTCATATCACTTCAATATTTTTTAATAATTCTTAAGTCTTGCAGTTTTCACTTTGGCCACAAGGCCTTGTTTGCACTGCTTTAACAGCAGTCAGAGAGGCTCTTTACAGTAGCTTCATGCACATAGGAGACTTAAGACTGACTCTGTCCCATTGACTTCTATAGGAGAGTTTTCTAGTCATGTTCTGGGAAGGTCACTATGCAGGGAGGGGAAAGGGTGAACTGTGATTATCTCCTCTTGTGACTGGTGGATCTTGTTTTATCTATTCACACTGGTGTCTCCGTTCAGTTTGACCCTCTTTGTGCTGATAATGAGCAGACAACTGAGAATCTTTCTCTACAGAACCATAAGTGTCAAACAATTATTAGGCCTAGTGACCAAAATGAAAACTGCAGGACTTAAGAATTATTAAAAAATATTGGAAGTGATATGGAAATAAAAAAAAAATAACCCAAAATTCTTAAAAAATGTGTTTAACATAAAATTGTGAGTTAAACAACATTTTTGATGACACATTCCCTTTAACAAACAAGCAATTTACTGTGATTGTGGAGCCTGAGATACATACCCTGAACAGATTTTGATCAAATGTCTGGACATATTCTTTAAATTAATTACTAAAAAACAGTTGAATCTAGTAGAACCAATAAAACACGATTCCTGGGAGTTCTTCATGTCAGCAGTAATTAACACAATAAACTGAACATGTGTTAATGAGCTTTTTACTGTTGTGTTGGCTGACACCTCGACCAATTATAGGAATAAACTTTCAGTAACTTTCAATAAATAACTAAAAACAAACTGGTACTAAATGGTCTTGCTTTTCCACATAAGATCATATACATTGAGTAGATAATAAATAAAGAAGAGTAATGCCATTTATTTAAACAGTATAGCACCACCTGGTGTTTCGAATGTATAACAATATGCACGTCCACCAAGAGAGATGAGTACTGGTGGACACACATGCTCAGTCACTGTCCCATAAGAAGGTCTCTGCATAGTGATCCTCTATTCACTGCAGAGCAGCCAATAGAAATCGCTTTGTGTTCTGCTTGTCTGGTAAAGGAGCAGAGCCTCTGCAGTAGTATGGCGGTATAGCAGACAACACTCCTGCCGAGGAAGTAAGATGTGACCTCATTGTCAGCTCCCAGAGAGGGAAGGAGACTAATTACCAAGCAGACTGAGCTCAGCCCCATCAACACTGATTAGAAGTGTAAGGCCACTTTATTCATTGGGCAAAAATGATCTTGCATTTGGCCCCTTGTAGCAGCACCACACACCGATGTGTCTGTGTCCCTAGGTGAAAGATACATTTGAAAACTATGGTGGAGCAGAGTGCCATCAGTTCTCTGCTCTACTGTTTTCTGTGTTGTAGATGGTAGAATAGGGTTGTTGGAAGGTCACTGAAAGTATTGTACTATGGGTGCAGCTGAGTATCTACAGTACAAGTACCTCTAATTGGGGTCTCTGGGTGAAAAAGGGGATCTATGGGAAGCAGCCTGGTATAGGGGAAAACGGATGGACAGGATTTGATGTGGTCATTACTGTAGGTGCATCTATTCTGGGAATGTATGGGAACAGGTGTCCTTAGGGAGTCCTGTGCAAGAGTTAGGGGCCATAAGGAGAAGGGTGTGAGAGAGGGGGCCAGGAGGAGCAGTACACTGGAGGGAAATTGGAAGTGATGGGATGGTTGTTAATGGTGTGGGGGAGATTTGAAAGACACAGGACATTATTACTTTTTTGATCACTTTCTATTTTTGTTTTTAGGAGCACTACGAAGTCTCGGCTGGAAGAAATGAAAAGAAAAAGGAGAGCTAAGTTCTCCAATTATCCATAGCTCGCCCACTTAGGATGCTATTACATGCCGTGTTTTTGTATTTGAAGCTATCATTTCAAATACAGTGTCCTAAGACATTTTTTATCACACTAGAACATTTCCACGGCCGGACTGGGAATAAAAATCAGCCCTGGCACAGAGCCCCCAGCAGCCCACATACAATATCCACTTACAAAATGCCCCTTGTTCTCGCACCTCGCCACTTTCTAAAATAAACGACACTATGAAGGTGCTTTCACACAGAGTATTTTTGCTGCCTTTTTGATGTGTTTTTGGTGCGTTTTTGTGCAGAGAGACAGAGCAGTTAATTTGCTGAACATTTTTCTGCACAAAAAAAACGCATCAAAAATGCACCAAAACCCCTCTGTGTGAAGCCCCCTAAACACAAGCAAGAAAAAAAAGTGGGGCAGAAACCCCTCATCACAGAGTCAGGGGTGCACTTGCTTTACAATCAGGGGCAAGCCCACACTGACACTACATAAGCACCAGCAAAAATCTACAACCCCACCAATCACATCCCAGAGTCAGGTCACCATCACATGAATACAGCACTGATTCAATACAAAAAGTAAAAAAGACCCCTGACAGCAGGGACTCACAGGAGACGTCATCCTGATGGGGGTTGTTCTCTTCTCCTTTTCTTCTGCATCTGGCCCAAACCCTCCATGACGTCTTCCCTGTTTGAGTTGTTCCCTTCCTTTTTTTCTCTGCCCCAGTACGGAATGCAATGTCTTCTTCTCCCGTACTCCTACTCGTCCCCTGTAGAATTTACCACAAATACATCTTAACTCGTCTCTTTTCCAGCACTTTCCTATAAATTTTCCCCAAACAGCATATGTAGACCATAAAAATTAGAAATTTAAAAAAAATTCAGATAAGGGGCCCATGTAAATAGGTAGACCCCCATTAGGCAGGCAGGGCCAGTAAAATAGGCGGGGGCCAAATTATAGGCAGGCAGGGCCAGTATGTAGGTAGGCAGAGCCAGTATGTAGGTCTTCAGGGCCACTTAAAGGCAGCAAGGGCCAGTATGTAGGCAGGCAGGGCCAGTAAGTAGGCAGGCAGGGCCAGTATATAGGCAGGCAGGGTCAGTATATATGCAGGCAAGGCCAGTATATAGGCAGGCAGGGACACTTATAGCTAGGCAGGGCCACTTATAGACAGACAGGGCCACTTGTAGGTAGGCAGAGCCACTTATAGGCAGGCAGGGCCACTTATAGGCAGGCAGGGTCACTTATAGGCAGGCAGGGTCACTTATAGGTAGACAGGGTCACTTATAGGTAGACAGGGCCAGTATATAGGCAGGCAGGGCCAGTATATAGGTAGGCAGGGCCACTTATAGGCAGCAAGGGCCAGTATGTAGGCAGGCAGGGCCACTTATAGACAGTCAGGGCCAGTATGCAGGCAGGCAGGGGCAGTATATAGCTAGGCCGCGCGACTTATAGGCAGCCAGGCCCAGACTGCAGGCAGGCAGAGGCAGTATATAGGTAGGAAGGGCTACTTATAGGCAGGCAGGGCAGTGTATAGGCAACCAGGGCCGGTATATAGGCAGGCAGGGCCAGTATATAGGTAGGCAGGGCTACTTATAGGCAGACAGGGCAGTGTATAGGCAGCCAGGGCTGGTATAAAGGCAGGCAGGGCTACTTATAGGCAGGCAGGGACAGTAAGTAGTTTAAAAAAAAATAAAAATAATACTCACCCGCTGTCCCCTCCTCTTCACCCACTCCGGAGCGGCTGCTGGCTTCCTGGTACAGGTCGCGGAACAGCGTGCGATGACGACATCACATCATGTGCCTGCTGCACGGCCTCACAAGATCCCGGCTGTTCTGCCTCGGCTTCTGCTTGCACCGCGTGGTGCAGGCAGCGGCCATGATGTCTGCATGGCTGGGTCTATGAACCGGCTGTGCAGCCGTGTGGCGAGGGGGGCGTTTCGGCCCCCTGGCACAGGGGTCCGTTCGCTGATGAGACCATTGCGACCCCTGTACGTGCACCACAGACTGGCGCTGGCACTCGACGCCCACCGGGGGGAACACCAGCCTCCTCAGTGGGCGATCCGAGCCGGCACTGCAGCCCGGACCCCAGCGGCCAACCAGGCAAATACCCGTTGTGCCCTATGGGCAGTCCGGGCCTGAACATTTCTACATGTAATACCACCCTATTGTCTAAAACACTGACTTATGAATATGACCGCTTGTTCTTATGATACTTAATTGATTGAGTTGAAATCATAAGACAAATAATAGTGTTAAAAAGGAGGGTGAACACTATTGTGCTAAAATGGCCCTGGAAGCACCAAGTGGGACAAAAAGAAGCAAAAGGGGATTGAAACTGTATGCTTGTATGCTAGAAACACTGTAAGATATATACAGTATTAGCATTTCTGGAGTTTGGCATGAAAATGTTTCATAGGAAAATTTTATTTACATTTTCTACAATAAGGCTGTATTTCCACGGCAAAGACCAAATACTGGTTGGATTTCCCGACCGGTATTTGGTCATTTTTTATCGTCGTACTTTGAGCCTGTGCTGCATAGACAGCAATAAAAAAGACTACAGCATGGATTTTTCACGAGCGGTTTTAAAATCCGGCGGATTTTAAAACACGTCAGACAATCCGCCTGGATTTGCTGCATTGAATGTACTGGGCCGATGGCAAATCGAAAACGATCACAGTTTAGCATAAATCTACGCCAAAAAACACAGTCCAGCCGCGCGCCAACAATGTTAAAATGCTGTCGGACTTTGGACAGCATTTTAAGATATGCTGGGTAGACATGGCCTTATACTTTTGTCAGTTAAATGTGTGGATGCATTGGTAGTAGGTCTGGCAATTTTAACCATCCCCTTGCATTGAGGTGGAATATATCACACATAGAGTCACATAATCTGAATTGATAGGTATAAGTTGAAGAGGTTGTTTTGAGAAGCACATTGGCCTCCTGGTGTCTATGCCATATCTTTGTAATGTGTCACTTTCATCAATTGTCTGCACAGTGTTCATTGTGCAAGTGCTGTTTCGTAAATGGCCAGGGGCAACAACAGCTCACTTGTGAAAAAAAGGTCTAGAAGGTGACATTTCCGGAGCCCCAGTGAGAAATGTGTAATATGTTCTCCCATGCACCCTGGTGCCATTTACAATGCTGTCTTCTTTTAAGGCGGAGGAATCTTAGGGTGCTTTCACACAGTGTGTTTTTGTTGCATTTTTGATGCGTTTTATGAGAACTATGGATTACCACAATTTCGGGCGCAAATTAGAGCGCAAATACGGGGCAAAATGCGCACCGAATTTACGCCGTGTGAACATACCCTTAGGCAATGTTCACACGGCTTAAAATTGGACGTATTTCAGTCCGTAATTACACGCCGGAGTGCACAAATTACGGCTTGAATATGTCCAAGTCATTACGGTAATCCACAGTTCTCATAGAGAACTATGGAATACGTCTCCTCTCCCTGCTCGGCGAATACGCCGGGCGGGGAGATAAGTGACATGTGAATTACCAGCGGCCCCCCGCCCTGCCCCCGCAAATACACCGCGTGAACCTAGCCTTAGGGTTACTTTAGACACCAGTGCCCAGGTGCAATTTCTGCCTCTGAACTTCCTACAATTATCCCGCAGGCCACAAGCTCGTTTGCTGCACACCTCCAGGTTCCAGACTGTTTTTGAGAGTTTTGTTTTATCAACCAATCAGGGCCGGGACAAGGCATTTTGGTGCCCTAGGCAAGTACAGCCAATGGCGCCCCCCTCACTCCGCAAAAAATTGCACCCCCCACATACTAATTCCTCTCGCCCCTGCACCAGGTCCTGCCCCTCGCATTAGTTACACTCTGCCCCCTGCACCAGTTACACTCTGCCCCCTGCACAAGTTACTCTCTCCCCCCTGCACAAGTTACTCTCTCCCCACTGTACAAGTTACTCTCTCCCCCTGCACAAGTTACTCTCTCCCCACTGCACAAGTTACTCTCTCCCCACTGCACAAGTTACTCTCTCCCCACTGCACAAGTTACTCTCTCCCCCAGCACAAGTTACTCTCTCCCCTGCACAAGTTACTCTCTCCCCCTGCACAAGTTACTCTCTCCCCACTGCACAAGTTACTCTCTCCCCCTGCACAAGTTACTCTGTCTCCTGCACCAGTTAATCTCTGCCCCCTGCACCAGTCCCTTCTTACCAGTGAGAAGAGCTGCCCATCTTCTTTCTTCAGCACACATTGCCAAGGATAGGGAGCCGAAGCTCCTCCCGCTCTTCCCAGCATGCACTGCTCTGGCAGCTTCCTGTCATGTGACAGGAAGCTGACAGAGGAGCGCGGGGAGGTGAGAGGAGTGAATAACCTCCCCTGCGCACTACACACTGCTGCCCCTCCTGCTCTATGAAGGTGGCAGCAGTGACTGGCCGGCAGCTGCTGTGTATGGAGCCAGCTCAGCTCCTGATCCGGCTCCATTCCTTGTGGCAGGCAGAGGTATGGCACCCTAGGCGACCACCTACCTTCGTCTAGCCATCGTCACGGCCTTGCAACCAATCATTGGATCACCAAGTGCAATGCCAAGTTGACAGCAAAGCTTTAAAGGCACTGCCATTGGGACTCTGGAGCGGCAGAAAAATTTTCACCAAAATCTTGCTTTGCCATCTGGGGAGGAGTACATAGGCTTGTGTAATTAATAGGAAATTACTGCAACATACAATATTATTTATTTATAGCATATTTGGAATATTATGCTCAAATTATCTGGTTTTAAAAGTAGTGAGGGATGATTTTCCATGATGCACCAAACTGTGGGCAAGTGCAGCAAGTAATGGTGACCACTATTTCTGTTATTTTTGTTGCTTATATAGCACTAACATTCTGAAGCACTGCACAGAGATTCTCATCTTTTATATCATTCCTTTTTTCCCATATGAGCTCACAATCTAATAGTGCCAGTCTCAAACACTCAGTCAGTTTTAGAAGAAACCAATTAGTCTATCATGATGTTTGTAGGGCTGCAACTACCTTCACATCCTCCAGACCAGTGTTCCCCAACTCCAATCCTCAAGGCCCATCAACAGGTCATGTTTTCAGGATCTCCGACAGAATGCACTGACAATACTTAATTACCTGTTGGTGGGCCTTGAGGACTGGAGTTGGGGACCCCTGCTGCAGACAGTAGACCATGACACAGTTCAGAGATATGGACCAAAGCTCGGGAAAGAAGAGGAAGGAATCCAGGAGCACAGGACGACTTTGTGTGAATGGATAGGGAGACTCCCAATCTACTGGCATGTCACAAAAGAAGTGCTGCCCTGTCCCAATCCAAGCCTTGATGCAGGGGAGTCGGTGGATGGAGAGAGATTGTTGTAGTTGTGCTGTTTGCTGTTACTACTCAGGCAATAGAGTTACCCATATGCACTATTGCCAAGTATGTCAACAATGTCTCTAAACATTATTATATGTTATTGGAGTGTAGCCATAGGGCCTTATGTTCAGCCTCACCTCTCCTGCATCATTTTCACATTCAAAAGTGTAGTGTCTGGCACAGATTGCACCAAGTGTTGGTGTACGATGGTTTAAACATGTATAGAACAGGGCTACAAGAGTTTGTCTCAAAGCACACCAAAAAAATGGCGCACCCCCATTAATTCATATCACCCAAAGTGTATACGTTCAGTGAACAGGACAAATGTAGTCCAATTTGGACAATGTTTGCCCTATTGATCTAGAATAGCCCCATCACGGCCCTGTTAAGATATCCATCAGGATAAATGTCTTATGGTAACCCGACTGGTGCAACGAACATGGAACTGAAATGCTGTATGAATGGTTTCTAAATTAGAGAACCATAAGAAACCCACAGAAACATAGGGAAAACATACAAACTCCAAACATATGTTACCCCTGGTCACACTGGAAGCCAGATATCCAGTGCTACCCATTATGATGGGGGCATTGACAAAACAGCATGCAAAAAATTGCAGTTGAGTCCTCCTTATGTTCATGTCCCTGTTTCTTTGTTAGATCATTTACAGTGACCCCTTAAAAGGTTGAACATAAAACCATAGTGCCTCAGCTAGAGCATTGTTCCAGCTTTGAAAACTAAGGGCGACATGTATGAATTCTGGCGCTGATAGACCAGTTCAAAATCACTTTAACCCCTTAACGACCGCCCACTGACTTTTGACGTCGGCTGGTGCGGGTCGTTTGTCTACAGCAATGTTTTTTGGCGTCGCTGTAGACTTCGGGGATTGCGGCGCCCAGCGCCACAACTGCGCTGGGATCGGTGCTGTACTACACAGCCCCGATCCCAGAGCATCTCCTGCGAGCACCGGGGGGGAAACCTTCGCAACCCGGTGCTTTAACCCTTTGATTGCGGCGGTGCGTTACCGCACCACAATCAAAGGGTTCCCCTGCTCTGTCGGGTGATCGGAACCCCGGTGACCCACAGAGCCCGGGAAACGGCTGCACAGTCATCCCTGGGGACCTAGAGTGGCCCCAGAGCTGTCTGTGTGTGAAGCCAGTGACCAGGGCACATTGTGTGCTGTCATGATCACTGCCTGTATCAGACTGACACAGATTACAATGCATTACTATATATGAATATGCTAATACATTACTAAGTGTAAAAAAAAATAAAATAAAGAAAATGTAAAACAGTTCTCCCTTCATGGGATTTTAAAAAAAGTAAAAAAAAACCAAAACATAAAAAGTGTAAAAAAAAGAATAAAAAAATAAATAATAAAATAAAAATAAATATTTAATAAAAAATAATTGTGCATAAATTACACACACACAAAAACACCTACACATATTAGGTATCCACATGACCGTAATAACCTGTAGAATTAATCTAACAAGTTATTACGTGTGAAATATGAACGGTGTAAAAAAAAATAAAAAAATTAAAAAATTTTTAAAAAAATTTAAAAAAGATTCTGCATTTATTTATAAGTGAACTTAAACTATTCCCCCATAAACTACAACTTATCCCGAATAAAAAGAGACCTCATCCAACTGCGTCATTGAAAAAAATAAAATTTTTTTTTACAACAGTTGAAACGCAAGGAGGCAAAAACTAAAAAAACGTTCTGGTCATTAACTACTTTTCAGGCCTGGGAGTTAAGTGGTTAAGCTAGTACAGACTGCGCCAGAATATATGACCCTGTTCTTCTGCAGGTCATACATACAGGCGCACTGTAGAGCCAATACCACAAGTCTGGCTCAGGCACCACCTTTACCCTGGTCTGTTCTTTTGCAGGCCAAAACATCCAGGGCACTGTACCGCCAATACCACCCGTCTGGCACAGGCACCACCTGTACCCTGGTCTGGCTGTTCTTCTGCAGGTCATACCCTACAGGGCAGTGTAGCCAATACCAAAGTCTGGCTCAGGCACCACCTTTACCCTGGTCTGGCTGTTCTTCTGCAGGTCATACATACAGGGCAGTGTAGAGCCAATACCACAAGTCTGGCTCAGGCACCACCTTTAACCTGGTCTGGCTGTTTTTCTGCAGGTCATACATACAGGGCAGTGTAGAGCCAATACCACAAGTCTTTCTCAAGGGACCACCTTACCCTGTCTGGGTGTTTCTTCTAGGTCATAATACAGGCAGTGTAGCCAATTACCCCAAGTCTGGCTCAGGCACCACCTTTACCCCTGGCTGTTCTTCTGCAGGTCATACATACAGGCAGTGTAGAGGCAATGCCCATTGTCTGGCTCAGGCACCGCCTTTATCCTGGTTGGCTGGTCTTCTCATGCAGTAATTAATACAGACTGCAGTTGTAGAGCCAATACCACAAGTCTGGCCTCAGGCACCCACCTTTACACTGTCCTGGACTGTTCTAACTGTTCTGCCACCCAAGTTTTGGTGTCAAAGAATCATAAATGTGGTCTACATTTTACTAATGTTTTCCCCCCCTTTGTTTTCTGGTGAGACGCCCCAAATATATCTCTTCTCTCTCTCTTTCTTATATATTTATATATATATAACTATATATATTTTTTATATATATATATATATTATACAACACTGTTATGGACACTATAACCCTGCTGTTTACTATATATATACTGCATCCATGGACACTATAACCCTGCCTATCTTTATATACTGTATGGCCACTATAACCCTGCCTGCCTGTCTATATATACTGTATGGTCACTATAACCCTGCCCGCCCTATCTATATTTACTGTATGGCCACTATAACTGATGCCTATCTATATATCATTGGTATAGGCCAACTATAACCCTTCCTTCCTCCTATTATCTATATTGTATGGTCACTATAACCCTGCCTATCTACACTCCCCAGGCTCCATTTATTAGTTACACCTGTCCAACTGGTCGTTAACACTTAATTTCTAATCAGCCAATAACATGGCGAGGCAAATCAGGCTATTTAGGCATGTAGACCCCATGGTCAAGACAATCTCCTGCAGTTCAAACCGAGCATCAGTTATGGGGAAGAAAAGGTGATTTTGTGTGCCTTGGAACGTGGCATGTTGTTTGTGCCAGAAGGGCCTGGTCCTGAGTATTCAGGAAAACTGCTGATCTCCTGGGAATTTTCTACGCACAACCCCATCTCTGGGTTTACAGAGAATGGTACCGAAAAAAGAAAAAAAATTCCAGTCGACGCGGCAGTCCTGTGGGCGGAAAGTGCTTGTTGATGCCCAGAGGGTCCAAAGGAGAATGGGCAGACTGGTTCGAGCTGATCAGAAAGTTCAACAGTGACTCTCAATTAGCAACCCCGTTACAACCAAGGAAGGCAGAAGAGCATCTCTGAACGCACAGTACGGCCGGAAACTTTGAGGCAGACCAGATGGGCTACAGCAAGCAGAAGACCCCACCCGGGCGCTGCCACTCCCTTTCAGCTAGAACAGGAAAACTGAGGCTACAATTTGCCTAAGCTCATCGAAATTGGACAGTAGTAGATTGGAAAAAAACGTTTGACTGGTCGTAGAGTCTCGATTTTCATGCTGCGACATTCGGATGGTTTTAGGGTCAGAATTTGCGTCAACAACACTGAAAGCATGGATCTCCATCCTGACTTGTGTCAACGGTTCAGGCTGGTGGTGGTGTGTAATGGTGTGGGGAATATTTTCTTGGCACTATTTGGGACCCTTGCGGTACCAATTGAGCATCAGTCTGCAAACACCCTTTGTGGAATCTATCGCCACGAAGAATTGAGGGCAGTTCTGACAGGCATAGGGGGCTCCAAACCGTTGTACTAGCATGGTGTACCTAATAAAGTGGACGTGGCTGAAGTGTCATATATTCTGCATGGCGCCTATATCCTGTCTGCCAGGGGGAGGGGTGGCCCCATCCAAAAAGATGGCTATGGGGGGCCAGGCTGCTCTAGTTCGCACATGAAATATAATATATACTATATATATATATATTTTTAAATATATTTATATATATATAGATTTCTATATATAGATATATATCTGTATATATAGTTGCTACTGTTTGCACATGGTTAGACACAAGAGCTATTGAATAGCCAGTTAATGTAGCGGCCAGACTTTCATAGCCATTGATTCTCAATGGTCACTTCATGTTGGATGACACCCTGTCAGTGACATTTTCTATTCACATCTGCATGGACTAAATGCTATTAATTGTGGTATTTTTAGTTTCATGTTGAGAGGAGTCTGTGTAATGATCAGTATTGTTTGGAATGGATGTGGCTGCATCTAAACATATCCTCCTTCAGAGCGCTGCCATCCTCCGTGTGTATAGAGCCTTGCATATCATTCACAGCCACTAATGACAATCATTCTTCCCCTCATTTACATGGATTCAGAAAAGTTGAACAGAAGCCAAAGCTTTCTATTCAAATATCACTTAAAAAGCTACTTGTTCAGCTTCATCCTATGTTGCTGCCAAATACAATCAGGCTGTGCCAGCTATTTGCCTTGTAACATACTAAATGTTGGTCATAAGTTACACGTTAAAAAAAAATCTTTATTTTGTGACAGAGAATATGACATATTTCAAACAGCATTTTTGTAACAGGGAAATATAAAGGAGACTGACGCATTTTAGGGCGTTCATTCTGCTGCCAGGCATGGCGCTGGTATGACTGGCAATGTACTTTCTAATTGACAGTAGTGAGCAAACAGACTTCATAGGAGACTTTCCAGAGAATCTGAGATAATATGATTTTCTATTTTGTAAATATTGTTAGAGGGCGCCAAGCCGCGGCATAACAAATCTGGATGGTTTGTATATTTAGTTTTGTAGCAGAATTGCCCATCAACCATGATACTGAGGCTGTGTGTAGACCATCACTGAGTATTAGGGAGCATTGCATCTTAAAACATTCACCTGCACATACAGGTCCATGAGTCATTATCTTATGTGGTTGATAAAACTTCTACTTAGCAATCTCTTAGATATATTCTATGTGTTTCCTGAAAGATTAAGTACCTTCCAAGATGGCCACCATTGTAGCTTCAATTGGGGTTTTTATCGGTCTTTTCAAATCCCTGAAAGGTCACTGCAGCCAGCACCTTATGTAAAGTACCTACAACGTTGGACTAGGGTGCCTGGGTCCCCCCCCCCCCCCTCTAGGGAGTTCTTTCAGGAGTCCCATACACTACTGTACAGATTACAGTATTCCTTCTCTTTGCGGCTTGCTTTCTGCCTCTCTTACTCTGCCTCTTGATTTCTGCCTCTTTTCCCTCTCCCTTTTCCCCTTCTGCCTCTCTTCCTCTGCCTCTTGCTTTTTGCCTCTCTTCATCTCTTGCTTTTTGCCTCATGTTTTTTGCCTTTTGCTTTTTTGCCTCACGTCATGTCCTCTGCCTCTTGCTTTCTACCTCATGTCCTCTGCCTTTTGCTTTTTGCCTCTCTACCTCTGCCTCTTGCTTTCTGCCTCATGTCTTCTGCTTCTTGCTTTTTTGCCTTCCGTTATGTCCTCTGCCTCTTGCTTTTTGCCTCTCTTCCTCTGCCTTTTGCTTTTTGCCTAATGTTTTTCCCTTTGCTTTTGTTCTCCTCCTCTCCTCTTTTTTTTCTGCCTATGTCCTTTCTTTTCCCTTTTTGCCTCTCTTCCTCTGCCTCTTGCTTTTTGCCTCTCTTCCTCTGCCTCTTGCTTTTAGCCTCTCTTCCTCTGCCTCTTGCTTTCAGCCTCTCTTCCTCTGCCTCTTGCTTTTTTGCCTCACGCCCTCTGCCTCTTGATTTTGCTCTTTTTCCTTGCCTCTTGCTTTTGGCCTCTCTTCCTCTGCCTCTTGCTTTTTGCCTCTCTTCCTCTGCCTCTTGCTTTCAGCCTCTCTTCCTCTGCCTCTTGCTTTCGGCCTCTCTTCCTCTGCCTCTTGCTTTTTGCCTCTCTTCCTCTGCCTCTTCCTTTCTGCCTCTCTTCCTCTGCCTCTTGCTTTTTGCCTCTCTTCATCTCTTGCTTTTTTCCTCATGTTTTTTGCCTTTTGCTTTTTTGCCTCACGTCATGTCCTCTGCCTCTTGCTTTCTTCCTCATGTCCTCTGCCTCCTGCTTTTTGCCTCTCTTCCTCTACCTCTTGCTTTCTGCCTCATGTCCTCTGTCTCTTCCTTTTTGCCTCTCTTCCTCTGCCTCCTGCTTTTTGCCTCTCTTCCTCTGCCTCTTGCTTTCTGCCTCATGTCCTCTGCCTCTTCCTTTTTGCCTCTCTTCCTCTGCCTCTTGCTTTTTGCCTCTCTTCCTCTGCCTCTTGCTTTTTGCCTCTCTTCCTCTGCCTCTTGCTTTTTGCCTCTCTTCCTCTGCCTCTTGCTTTTTGCCTCTCTTCCTCTGCCTCTTGCTTTTTGCCTAATGTTTTCTGCCTCTTGCGTTTTGCCTCATGTCCTCTGCCTCTTGCTTTTTGCCTCTCTTCCTTGCCTCTTGCTTTTCCCTTTTCCTCTGCTCTTGCTTTCTCCCCTTCTTTCCTCTGCCTTTTGCTTTTTGCCTAATGTTTTCTGCCTCACATCATGTTCTTTGCCTCTAACGTTCTGTTTCTTGTCCTCTGCCTCTTGCTTTTTGCCTCTCGTCCTCTGACTCTTGCTTTTTGCCTCTTTCTTTGCCTCTTGCTTTCTGCCTCTCTTTCTTTGCCTTTATCCTTGAAAAGAAGTGCAAGGTCAGCCATGCCCCAGGGCCCCCCAAAAGTTTCCTTTGCTTCACTTTGGGCCAGTCTAAGAGCCAGTCCGGAGCTCAGCACTGGAACATAGCTGTTTAGAAAGGTCAGTCTTTTATCTTTTTCTATTTCAGACGCACCGTGGTCCACTAAATGTTTTTTGTTCTTTTTTATATCGGATTATATCGTGGATGTCTAATAGAGTGAGGTTTATGACTTGGCACTTGGGTCCCTCTTCAAAGTAAATTCACAGCTAATTGCCGGGTGAGATTTAGAGAGTTTGTCCAGAATATTTTTTTTTTTTATCATTTTCAGCTACTGCTGCACTAATGAAATAATAAAAAAAAAAAACCACACTCATCTTTCTATTCAGCACCATTTAAGCACTGGTGTTATTTTAACTGAATGTCTCTAAAATAAACTGTATCAAAATAAGTTCTAACGTTAGCCTTTTTTAGGGAAAAGAAAACTAAAATTGGGTTTTTTTTTATTTTTTTACTGGCTCTTGTTAATTTCCAACTTATCTCACCCCGCTTCGGTTTTCAAATGCAAATCCCCCCGTTTTGTTTTTCCAGTGCGTGAGGTCATGATTATGAGAAAACCCGTGACTTCGGTGGTAATTCCAAGCCCTTTATATCATCCTTTAAAAAAGTACGGTTGTGATCGGTGGGGTATCAAAGGCAATGGCAAATGAACACCGGAGCCACCGGTTCGCTGCAGTGTCCATGAGTCATTCACGGCAGCTAAATGAAACCAGAAACCGGGGGAGACCACCGGTAGCGTCAGCTCTGAAATGGCGGTGAGGAGAAAGGTGAGTATGGACCTATCAATTAATTAGTGCAATCAGAGCTTAAAATAGATAATAATAAATCACAACCTGAAGAACCTTATTATTTAATCTTATATATGGAATGACATCAGCGATCAGAGCCTGATCAAAATTTCCACCACAAATAAGACCATGTATAGGACTTTTGGGGAGAAATCCTAAAAAAAGGTAAAAGAAATTATCAGTATAAGTAAATGAGGGGATTTTTCGGCCCTGCAAGCGATGGTATAAAACCAGTCAGGACAGAGGGCTAAGTGCCCCTGGGTTTTTAAAAAAGCGGGTTTGGCTTGCTGTGGTGGGGAAAATACCCGGTTCTACCCCTGACGTGATTTTCGTGGGGCCGGGTGCGCTGTTACAGAATCGTTTAAAAAAGGGTAGTTGGGAAAAAGGAGAGGTCAGGGGGAACCAGGCAAATGGCAGAAAAACGAAAACAGGGAAAGATGGCACAAAGGAGAAGAACTCACTCCAACACTCTTGAACGACTATAGAAAACAAAAACCTTTGGGGGGTGTTGGAGAAGTCAACAAAATACAGTCTTTCCGGCAATTAACCAATTTTCCGACGCGTGGCCCTTTTTAAATCTTGAAGCGCCCCCGCTGCCCTAGGAAGCGGGCATGTGCGCCAGCACTCGAGAGAATGAGGACAGGAAGCAGGAACGTGGCTGGGTAAGTAAGGAGCCAGGGAGCTTAGACCGGAACGGGAGTGACTGGGAACCGGGGGCGGGGGTCGCGGCACGGTCCATGACAATAATTATATCAATTCAGTATTATGTATCAATTCAGTCAATGGTAGGGTAATAGAGTCCATTTTGAATAATTATGGTAAACGTACTCCTCTTAAAAACATAGGGCCACATGTATGAAAACTGTCTAGGTCTAAGACTTTCCTTGTTGCCCATAGCAACCAATCAGAGCTCCCCTTTCATTTCATATAGTGCTCTGAAAAAATGAAAGGGGAGCTCTGATTGATTGCTATGGGCTCTGATTGGTTGCTATGAGCTCTGATTGGTTGCTATGGGCTCTGATTGATTGCTATGGGCTCTGATTGGTTGCTATGGGCTCTGATTGATTGCTATGTGCTCTGATTGGTTGCTATGAGCTGTGATTGATTGCTATGGGCCTCTGATTGATTGCTATGGGCTCTGATTGATTGCTACGGGCTCTGATTGGTTGCTATGGGCTCTGATTGGTTGCTATGGGCTCTGATTGATTGCTATGAACTCTGATTGATTGCTATGGGCTCTGATTGGTTGCTATGGGCTCTGATTGGTTACTATGGGCTCTGATTGATTGCTATGAGCTCTGATTAGTTGCTATGGGCTCTGATTGGTTGCTATCGGCAACAAGGAAAGTCTTAAACCTAGACAGTTTTCATACATGTGGCCTATACATTCAAGTGCTCTAGAAATAACCAGCGTGCTAATAAATACACAAATTACTGGTCCAGAGCAAAAAAGAAGGGAAAAAGCACAACACACAAACCACAGGAGATACTACTGAAGGAAACTGTGACTTTGTAAAACGCGTAGGATCTTGAAGCACTTTGGAGCTTTTGAAGCTTGAAACAGTGATGTCACTAGTGTGCTGCGCCAGTATTAGGCCTCGTTCACACGGCTTATTTGGGCGCGGATTGGAGCCCTCATAGAGAACAGTGGATCCCGTCGCTCCTCCCCGCTTGGCGAATCTGCCGCGGGGGGAGAAAGTGATATGCGTATGCGCCGTGAATAATGCAATGTCTATGGGGCCGGCGGGCAGCTCCCCCGCCGCGCCCCCGCCCCTTATTCAAGCCGTAACTGCGGGCGAAATCCGTCCCGCAATTAAGGCTTGAATAAGCCGTGTGAACACTGCCTTAGGATACCACTGGCCTTGGCATTTGGTACTACCTCCTGTGTTTTGTGTATTGTGTTTTTATCCTTCTTTTTTGCTCAGGACCAGCAATTTATTAGCACACTGGTTACTTGTAGAGCACTAGAATCTATAGGCGACATGTATGAAATTTGGCACTGACACGCCAGCTCTAAATTGATGTAGCACAGTGTAGAATGCAACAGTATATGTGTTGCATGTGGGTTCATCAATCTGGCGTGTGGTAAGCCTTGCATAGGACAGCATACTATGGGAGACATGTATGTGCGGGGCTGCGGCAGGATTCTGGAGTGCTTTTAAACTGTCAAAAACTGTTGCATTCCTGTTCTCTTGATTTAAAATCAGGCGCACTCCAAAATTAGGCGCATTATCGGGGGCCCCGGCATTTTTTAATGAGATCGGAGGGCGTTCTGGGAGATGTCACACCACAACCGTATGATTCCACACATTTATGATGGGAGAATGGCAAAACTAGGCACATTATTGCTGGAACAGCCAGACCAAGTTACAAGTGGTTTACTTGAGCCCAATATGTCGCTTTGTAGCTAGAAAGTGCTTAATCTATGACCCAAAGTAGAACAGGTTCATATATTCAGGCACATTCTACGCTACTAATGCGCACAATAAAATTGGCATCAGGTTGCCAAAATACATACATATCACCCTATGTCTTTTGTGCATATCTTTTGCACATGCAAAAGTGCCGTGCCTGGCGCAAGATTTAGCGTACAACTGTTCATACAGCTATAGAGCAGGGCTACGACAGTTTATTGGCACAAAATACAACAAAAAATGGCCCAGCCCCATTTATGTTGCCATATGTTTTTAGAAGGAATATGTTTACCAAATGTATCCATCACGGACCCTATCATCCCACCATTCATTAAACTGACGTGAACAGAATATTTCTTTTTTAAAAATGGTTATGCTGTATTTATTATACATATGTATTATAACATGTTTAGAGATTTACATAGGTAATTTGGTATTATTGGCAATACTGCATATAGCATATTTGAATGATTACCTTTTGTTGACTTGTAAACTTACGTTAAAATATATATCTAATGCGCTAGTGCTCTGTATAATTTCATTTAATCTTAAATGGGTTATTTCAGTACGGCAACCTCTTTACTAAAAGCAGACTTGTTGATGATCACCTGTTTGAAAGAGCCTAAGAGCTGTGAGCAACCACGCATTTTCTCTGTAGTGGCCGCTGTAGAAGAAATGCGGTATTGCATGGCAGCCAGTAAATTGCCAGTCAGTATATAGATTTGTCCAGTCCTCCACAGTGAATACTGTTGCTTTCCAAAATTCCATAATATTAGGAGTCTGACAGAGAAAACTAGCCAGCCACTAGGTCCACGGGTGGAGGGGTTCAAGAATTTACTGGCCTGAATGAAAGTGCCGGAGAGAGTGTCAGCGGAGTTTAGGAGATTGCAGGGGGACATGTGGGCAGGACGGGTAGAGAGACTACTCCTGCTTGGCTGAAAAAAGTGTACAGTATATTGAAGGCTTAGAGGACGAAGGAAAGAAGAATACTTTCATACACACCTAATGAAAGAAAGAAATAATGTATTACCATGTAACTGTCATGACCAGCAGTGTCAGTAGACACTGACCCATCCATCGTCGGTATATGGTGGATTCTCTTGAACCCTGCGAACATGGATGATGTAACTCGCAGGGGTAGCCGAAGTGGAGGACAGGATAGCAAGTGCTGGTAGGATAACAGGACACCACAGGTGTAGCATAGAAAGGTAGCACAGTACCAGGACAGTAGCGGACTTTGTACAGTGACAGGTAGTCAGCAGATAGCGCAGTGATAGAGCACAGGTAATGCAGGATACACTAGACACTGGAACAGCAGTAGTGCAACAGACAGGGGTCAAGCTCTATGTAGACAACAACAAACTGACCAGGAGAAAGAGCAGGAAGTTCTTTATATAGCCAGGGGTCACAGGTCACCGGGCAATAATTGGGACACTGTCGCTTTAAATACTCATACACTGCTGTGACCGATTAGAGGGCACTCATGCTTACAGAGACAGCCAGAGCAGATGGGTGCGAGTCGGAGCAGGAACGTGGACTGTGGAATGTGGATACTGAGAGGTGGGGAACGCCACCAGAGCAGAGACAGGAGCCGGGACAAGTGAGTATAGCACAGGGGCCACAGCAAAGGCACCAGCACGACCGCAATACCAACAGGCAGAGGCTGTGGAACGCCAGGCCGTGAGAGAACAAGAGGCGGCCGAGCGTCAAGCAGCGAGAGAGGCGGCTGAGCGCCAAGCAGCGAGAGAGCGAGAGGCGGCCGAGCGTCAAGCTGAAAGGGACCTCAAGCTACAGCTGGCACAACTTGAAAGGGGTGAGGCTTTGCCACGGCCTCATGCCCAGGATACAAACCCTTTGAAACCCCGACTAGAACACTTTCCTGTGATGGAAAAGAATGGGGACTTAGATGTTTTCCTACAAGGATTGAAAAGACTTGCAGACAATATCATCTGCCCAAAGAGGAGTGGGCACGATATCTGACCCCAGGACTAAGGGGCAAAGCCTTGGAGGTTTTTTCGGACCTCCTACCAGAGCAAGACGGGAACTATGACGCCATAAAGAGAGCTCTGGTCCTGAAATATCACCTCACTCCGAGTTATCGCAAGAAATTTTCGGAGTCTGCAGAAATGTCCCACTGACAGCTACGCAGATGTGGAGAGCAGCTTAAGTGCCACCTGCAAGCAATGGGTAGAAGGACTCTCTGTTTCCAGCTTTGACGACCTGTTGAATCTAATGATCAAGGAGCAGCTTCTCCATATCTGTCCTGCAGAGGTTCGTCAGTTTGTGTGTGACTGGAAACCCAAGACGTCCAGAGACGCGGCTGAACTGGCAGTCTCCTATGTTACCAACAGGATGCCAGAAGCCCGGAGAACACCTGAGTCCACCTGGAGGAGAGGTAAGCCTGCTGGGGATCCCCCTGCTCCTCCCCATCAATCCCCTAGGCACCCCCCTAGTACATCCCGCCTGGGGTCCCCGAGACCCCACGCCCATTTGACTGACATGCGCAATGTTTTATATGCAACCAAGTGGGGCATGTTAGTGCCACTTGTCCAGACAAGCGGAGGAGTACCCCAATGCCCACAGCGCCCCCTGTAACAGGCCCCTCCATCTATCTTATAACTGGGACTGCAAGAAGGAGAAAGCATAACCTCCAACCTGTCACCGTGGGCAGAAAAGTTGCCATGGGCTTCAAAGACAGTGGAGTAGAGGTGACGGTTGTGCGTCCACAGATGATGGATGCTAGAAGTATTATTCCGGGAAAGACCATGACCCTGACTGGATTTGGCGGAGTCCGCTCTGTTATACCAATGGCTCGTGTTTATCTGGACTGGGGAGCGGGCCGAGGGATGAGAGAAGTGGGGATATCTGCTACTATCCCCTCACAGGTTTTACTGGGTACAGACCTTGGGGAGATGCACAGTAATTACGTCCCGTCTCCCCCTCCGAAGGCAACCCCAGCAACCCAGATATGTGATTCCCCACAGAGACTGTGCAATACTTCTGGAAAGTGCCAAGATGGGAAAGGAAATCTGACAGTGGATGTACCTTTGAATGATGCCACTGATATGTGTACTGTGCAAAATGACTGTCCGTATGTCACTCCTGTGACCCATAGTCAGGATGCCTGCAAGCCCCAGCTTTGTGTGTCGGCTGACCAGCCCCAGGCGCAATGTTGTGCAGAGATCAAATTGCAAGCTGAGGTGGAAGAGTCTGCAGCCCCCTCCAACCCCCCTTCTGCTGATGTATCTCAGCCTGTTGTGCTGGATGTTGTGGTGTCTAGGCTGGTTAGGCCAGACATCAATTTACCTACAGCTGTGTTGTGGGCCCCAGATGTATCCCAGCCCACAGATACTCTCAGAACTGTTGTGAACCCGGATAACATATCTCAGCCTGTAATGCTGGGTGCCCCTGTATCTAAGCTTGCCAGCATGACTTGGACTGTTGTGGACAATAATGATTTATCCAAGCCTGGGGGCGTATCTCAGACACTTATTGACAATAATGATGTATCCAAGCCTGAGGGCGTACCTCAGACTGTTATGGATAATGAGGATGTAGCCAAGCCTGGAGGCGTATCTCAGACTGTCATGGACACTAATGATTTATCCAAACCTGAGGATGTATCTCTGACTGCTATTGACAATGATCATGTATCCAAGCCTGGGAGTGTATCTCAGACTGTTGTAGACAATCATAATGTATCTAAGCCTGAGGGTGTATCCCAGATGGTAATGTGGGGGATGGCCATCCCTGAGTCTGGTTTCCATAATACCAACAGCTCAGTGGATGTGCAGGAGCCCAATGATGCATGTCAATCTGCTATGCACAGTGTATCCAAACCAGTAATGTATGCTCCTGCCTGCCCTGTGGGTGTATCCAACCCCATGAAGTGTAATGGTGACTCGTTCCAAGCTGTTGGATCCAAAGACAAACTGTGGGATAATCTTTGCCAAGGTTATTCCCCGGGATCTGAGGTGGGTAAGACTTTAGACCCCGGTCATAGAGGTGATGTGTCCCCACAGGTAACGTGTTAAATGTACCCCCCAGCGGGAGTCCCCCAACACCCAATGTCTGATAGTTCAGATACAGGAAGGGCATGGAGTGTGGTAAGGCCGACAGTCTCTCTTTCGCCAGGGGAGTACGGAGGCGGGCTCAGGAGATGGCAGGTGAGCCAGTCCCCCGCGCCCACTCCAAAAGGGGGGGAGGTGTTATGTAGCACATTGAAAATTGAATGTATTCTGGATTGTCCTTAAATCCTGCAGCTCAGATTGTGAAACTCCTCGCCCACTTCCTGAGCAATGGAATTTCATAGCCTGGGGTTCAATTTCTGATTGAGCTGTGTTCCATTCTCCTTTCCAAACCCCTTGGATCTGAAAGCTGAAACATGTTGTAAGTGTGAATTCTTTCTAAGCATTTATCCTTTTTATTTTCATAACTGATTGAGGTGTATGTCATAGTTACTGTTATTATATTCTGTTTATGTAAGCACTGAAAATCATTTTAAAATTAAAGTTAGCCTTAATTCGTAAGTTCTTGTTGTTGCACGGATCCATTTCCTTGAAGGAGTGTATTTTATTTTTGTAGCTGCTACAGAGCAGTGAGATAAGCCTTTTTACGTATTTTTAGAATATCTGTTAGGAATCAGATTCCATCCAAACATTGCAAACAATTCCGTATGTTAACAGTGCACACGTAGTAGTCCCAGCCGTTAGGAGTACCTTGCTTAGACTCCCCTATGTAAAGCAAAAACGTACGCATAGGCTGAAATGGACAAAACATTTATCTTTACTTCATTTTTATAAATTGGTGCATGAAAAACAATTTTCTATGACGAACACCTTAGGCAATGAAAAACTATGGATACGGGGCAGTACTTAGCTGTATAGCATCCCCTATTTAGGAGGTAAGTGATAGTCCCATAGTAGACTTTTTTGGAGCCGATCATGCTGAGATGCAGCCCAGTGCCGCCATGCAATGACGGCACTGGGCTGCATCTCAGCATGATCGGCTCCAACAAGTCTACTATGGGACTATCACTTACCTCCTAAATAGGAGATGCTATTCAGCTAAGTACTGCCATGTATCCATATGTTTTTCATTGCCTAAGGTGTTCGTCATAGAACAATGTTTTTCATGAAACCAATTTATAAAAATGAAGTAAAGATAAATGTTTTGTCCATACAGCCTATGCATACGTTTTTAGGAATCAGATTCCTTCCGGCTGATTCCTTTTTTGATTATTGAAGGAAGGTGGTGGCAGCGGATAACTTGGGGTGCTGGAACTGTCTTGTGGTGAGATTTTTGCTTGATTCGCTACCTGAGTGAGAGGTGAGCGCGAGTGGATATAAATCTACCCCATTACAGTGGCCCTCAGTCACGTGCTGGTGAGCGTGTACGTGACACCCATCATACTCCCATAAGTAGGCCTCCATTATCACCCACACACCTACATTTGCGGTGCCTCTGCCCCTTCCATGAGAATGAACTTCAGCACTAGACACATCCCAAGGACTGCTGCAGCACTGTCTTTAGGAAGCTACAACCTGACAACACCTTTAAGAGTTTTTCTCAAAGTAGTTTAATTCAATGTGAAAAATCAGGCTGGATATTTCTCCGTCCATAAATCTCATAATGCTTTGAAGTATTCCTCACATCAAAACTGATGTCCATGGAAACTTGCAGTAGGCTTAAACATCTCACTTTTTCTAGATATTTGATGCAAATAAACATTTAAAATATCTTGGCCATTCCTACGTCTGTGCGACTCCTTTGATATTAATTTTATGCAAAAAAATAACCCGTCGTACGAATCTGCCGCAGACGCCCCACAGTTTAGCTATAAGAGGAAAGCGCTTTCTGCAGAGGAAATAAATCTTGCAGTAAGATGTGTACCAGAAAGCCCCCTGCTGAGCATTATGCAGACAAATCTGATCAAAGGTTCCAGATGCTTCCAAATTTTAAACATCAAACCTGTTGAAAACACTTTATAAACCAGTTGTCATACTTTGTAGAAAAAGCAAAAGTACACGGAGATTACCATATCAAAGCTTTGTTGCTTTGTACGGCCGTGGAAAACATTTACATGCCCTAATCTTTTCAATGGGAACTTTTTAACTTATTGGAAATTAAACTGAATAAATAGAGCATACTAAATAACCTCCCACAGCAGAACCGATCATTGAGACACTAGCACTCGTTTACCATAATTGCAGTAGGTAGAAGAAAGTTGCCAACTGACTTGTCTATCAATGTTTGCACAAAATTGGAAGCTATGGTCCTCCGTACCCAGAACCAAAAAGTTTAGCCATACTAGACTGAGCAGTATAGACATTTGGTGCTAAGGGCAATTGTTGTAACAAAAGTCCTTGATAAGCTTTAATTTATCAGGACAAAGATTTAGTTTACTACCACAGTCAAGTGTATTAAAGGGGTTTTGCCACGATGTAATGTTGACGTGGGATCCTCCAAAATGGGTATTTAGTCACTTTTCTAAATATATGTGATTACAAAAAGTGAAGCCTGTGAGAGATACAGCATTGCTCAGTCCCCCTTAGTTTCCTGAAAGTTTACATTAGACACGACCAGGAGCTGATCTGGCCGCGCTTGCGTGTTTGCACTTC
Source organism: Phyllomedusa bahiana (assembly GCA_025379985.1). Classification (NCBI taxonomy): domain Eukaryota; kingdom Metazoa; phylum Chordata; class Amphibia; order Anura; family Hylidae; genus Phyllomedusa; species Phyllomedusa bahiana. The sequence continues at coordinate 24,308 of JAODAL010003058.1, forward strand.
TTATCTGATGACAGGGAACATGAAGAAGCTTGGGGAGAAAGTGCAGTGTATGAGGCTGTCTGCTTTATAGAGAATTCACTAGTTGTAATGTTATTATTTGAGTAAACTTTAGAGACGCTCCCTGTTTCCTCAGTCTCTGCTCACCCCCTCCCTCTCACCCCTGCAGCCATTCATGACTCATCATGCTTTGTTTATATTCTTTGCTGAGCAGATAACAGGTAAGGAACTCACTTCGTGGCAAAACCCCTTTAATACTTTGGTCAAGGCAAAATGGACTTTGGTGTTGCTGCCTGGCATCGATGCAAAGCCTTCCATGGGAGTAATGGAAAAAATTTATTAGAATATTGTTTCACCTCTTCTTTTTTTTAGAGGGCATAGCTTTGAAGAAACACTGGGACCCCCACCGTAGGTATTGCGTTTCAGATTTGGGTCAATGTCAAATCTAAGCAATTCAACTTGTGTAGGCACAAATTTAATTTTGGCACCAAATGCCAAAAAAATATGCCTTAACCAAATTTGATCTGAGGATAATGTTTAGAGTTTTTAGAGGTTTTAAGGAGGTTAAGTTACCTTTCATCACTGTTCCAGATTCCGCATCGCTCCCACTGAGGTGTCAATTCCAGTGTGATGTCCCATATTACTTCCACTTTCCCTAGGTTAACCTACTATATTTTGGGAACTTGAAGTAATGTTGGATGTGATGCAAAATGTCCGATATCATGTCCAATGTCACTTCCACTTTCCACAACATAGTCGTAACCTAGGAAAACCAGAAGGGACATTGGACGGTTACACCAAAGGTGATGATGTAGTAGGAATGATGCTGAAAAGTAAAACAAGTCACTTTGCAATATATGTCCATTAACAGAGCCGTACCTATTCCTAGATATCCCCTCTTGTATGGGCTGCATCAGCTCCTCAGGTCACTATAGCTACAGACCGATTCGATCTCTCCCAATAGGCTGCCAGCACTGGTTGCTATAGCTACAGACCTGGTGTCCTCAGCAGCTCCTCACTGCAGGCCAGTAGTAACCAATAGAGCCAGTAAACCGCCCCTAAATTCAAAAATGAAACTGAATAAACAGGACTGAGGTAAGATGAATCAATGTAGTGAGACAACCCCTTTAACTCCAAAAATACCTGAAAAACCCTAGCTTAGGGCTATGGTTACAGTCGTTGTTAGAGATAGTTATTGTAGGTAATTTTTTTCTCAGGTTTGGTCTAACCAGTGTCAAACCAAACAAGGCCCTATTTGATCAAAACTTCCCACTATATTAGTATGAGATGGAAACGCCCCATTAAGTGACTTAAACCGTATCTCTTTTTTTCAATTAGGTAATATTCATATATAAACGATCCAAAACTGCAAAACCAGCTCACCTGTTCCTGCATGGGTTGATTGCAAGGGTGCACAGAAAGTCCAGCGGGCGACCGGCAACGACTAAAGGTTGTATAACCCGAAACGCGTCAACGTTGTCTGCTTCACGGTTTCATTTTTTAGTGGATTACTAATAAGATTTACTGATTTTTAACTGGTGCTGGATACATTTCGATGTAATATTCACATACCCATCCTGAAGAAACCATCTCTTGACCCCCCCTCTATGTCCAACTATCGCGCCCATCTCACTGCTTCCATTTGCTTCTAAACTCCTCGAACAACACGTCTACTTTCAACTGTCCTCCCATCTGTCCTCCAACTCTCTTCTTGACCCACTGCAATCTGGTTTCCGATCCCATCACCCTACAGAAACCGCCCTAACCAAGGTCACCAATGAACTAGTAACTGCTAAAGCCTCACGCCACTACTCTGTGCTTCTCCTCCTAGACCTGTCCTCTGCCTTTGACACTGTTGACCATTCCCTCCTGCTACAAATCCTCTCATCCCAAAGCATCATGGACTCGGCCCTTTCCTAGATCTCCTCGTACCTCTCTGTGAGAACATTCAGTGTCTCTCACTCTCGCACCACCTCTTCTCCTCGCCCTCTCTCTGTTGGTGTCCCTCAGGGGTCAGTCCTGGGTCCCTTACTATTCTCTGTCTACACTCTTGGTCTGGGTCAGCTCATAGCATCACATGGCTTTCTTTACCATCTGTTTTGCTGATGACATCCAACTTTACATCTCGGCCCCAGACATCAACTCTTTACTCCCCCTGATCCCAGATTGGTCTGGTCGCCATATCCTCCTTCTTCCATCACGTCTCCAAAAAACTTAATGAGAAAAAAACTGAATTCATTGTCTTTCCACCGTCCCTCTCCATCCCTCCACCTGATATCTCCATCATAGTCAATGGCTGTACACTCTCACCGGTCCAGTAAGTCCGCTGCTTTGCGATAACACTTGACTCCTCTTTATCCTTCAAACCCCACATCCAAACCCTTACCTCTGCCTGCCGCCTCCACCTGAAAAACATCTCTCGCATCCGCTCATTCCTTAACCATGACACTACAAAAATGCTGGTCCATGCCCTTGTCATCTCCCGCCTAGACTACTGCAGCATTCTTCTCTGTGGCCTCCTATCTAGCACCCTCGCTCCCCTCCAATCCATCCTCAACTCTGCTGCCCGTCTTATCCACCTCTCTCCTCGCTATCCTCTCCCTCTCCCCTCTGCCAATCCCTTCATTTGGCTTCCATTGCCCAGCGACTTCAGTTCAAGCTAGCAACTTTGACCTACAAGGCTCTCCATGACCTCTCCCCTCCATATATCTCTGCCTTAATCTCTAAATACCTCCCCTCACGCAACCTCCGATCCTCACAGGACCTTCTCCACTCTCCTCTTATCACCTCCTCACACAACCGTCTCCAAGACTTCTCTCGTGCTTCCCCCATACTCTGGAACTCACTTCCCCAGCACATCAGACTCTCCTCCACTTTCACCAGCCTCAAAGGTAACTTGAAAACCCATCTCTTCAGGATTGCCTACGACCTAGAAGAACCCCACTGTCTCTCTCCCTCCACAAACATGTCTGCCCCTTACTTTCTGTCTCTTTCCCCCTTCCTTGTAGATTGTAAGCCCTCACGGGCAGGGACCTCTCTCCTTCTGTACCTGTTGTTAGTCACAGATTGTGACTGTTATAACTGTTTGACTTATGTTATGTATTTAACCCCCTGAATGTACAGCGCCCCGGAATCAATGGTGCTATAAAATAAATAATAATAATAATAATAATAATAATAATAATAATAATACAGCTGATTTGTTACAAAAAATTTTGTAACTGAAAACGTAGTTCCATAAATCTGAATGTGGTTGTTTCTGCAGCAGGTGTATGGATTTCTGCAAGCTGTACTCAGATAAATAAGATCTTTCACATGTGGATATACCCTTAGACACATAGGAATGAGACCAACAAATGATGCAGTACTTCACTTCATCATACAAGATTATTATAGAAGTGGAACAGAGAATCCCTTCTAACAAGCCATTCAGGAATACATAAAAGGGCAATTACCCAGCCCTCTATTCTGTAGCCCCTCAATTACTATTGTCTTGACCTGGAAATCCATGTACTTTCTTGGAAAACACACAGGAACAGCTCAATGCTTTGCTATGTTAGTTTTAAATAACCTTTAATGTTACAAGTAATTGTTTTTCCCGGCAGTCGAGTTTTGCAAAGCAAACTGCTTTCAAGGTCTAAAACTCCATAGCTTAACATGTCTTTTCCCCTCTGAATGTGCCTGTAAAGCACGCTGCTTAGGTGTATTTTATTGTTCATTTAATTGTGCATTTAAGCTTGAAGAATCAATGTTATCACGTACAGCCACTACAGACTGCCATCCATTTCACACGTTTTGATGAATAGGCAACAACTCGAGAGGCAGTTGAGCTGCATAATGTTATTCTCTAATACTAGCACCACTTGTAACTAAATAGCCTTGGTTACGTTTCAGGCAGCCTTAATTTATTCTCAATAGGCTGTGGAATAAAAGTGTTTATATATTTTAAAAAGTGTCAAGCGGAAGAGAAAAATGTTGCAGATGGATCATAATATTGCTGTACTGGGATGTGAGTTAGAATGAGACGATGCTTATTTTACCTCGTCAGCATCTTTTCAGCAGAGACGTCAAACTAACTTGATGATTTGGAAAATCTCAAAATATAAGAAAACAATGTTTCAATTAGAAATTTAAATCAATATTATTATATGGAGTCAACAAGGGATTTTACATTGTCTCCTAAAAATGTGCAAGTTTTTTTTCAATTTTACCACTAATTGTAGACATGTCAATAGCTTTGTATCCATATCAGGAAAGCAGCTCTTCCTTCCACTCTCTCTGCATAAAATCTCAGCATGAATTAACCCTCTGTCAGGCGCAGCTGGCCTGACAGGCACAATCAGTTCTGTTCCTCTCTGCTCTCCAAATTATCATTGCGTCCCACTCAGCCAAGCCAGCAACGCTCTGCCCTGTACTGAGGAGGGGCAAACACCCCAAAACAGCTGTCTACAGATGGGTGATGCTGGCTTGGCTAAATATCCCTTTTGCTTTCCAAAGACCCAGTGGGTCAAAAGCAAATTGAGGATTTGTTTCATCCAGTAGAGGGCGCTTGAGCTTCTCACCTTCTTTCCCATAATGCCTTGTGATATGCAGATGCTTCGTGGAGTGCAAAAGGCAATTTTGAATCTCCACACGCCCATGTGGCGCTCTCCAAAATGTGAGATCTTGCCTTTCTGAGCCACTCATTGCCTCCCACTCAGCCAAGCCAGCACTGCTCTGCTCTGTACTGATGAGGGGCAAACACCCCGAAATTGCTGTCTACAGATGGGTGATGCTGGCTTGGCTAAATATCTCTTTTGCTTTCCAAGACCAGTGGGTTTAAAAGCAAATTGAGGATTGTTTCCTCCATAGAGGGCGCTTGAGCTTCTCAGCTTCTTTCCATAATGCCTTGTGATTTTGCAGATGCTTTGTGGAGTGCAAAAGGCAATTTCGATCTCCCCCACACCTATATGGTGCTCTGCCTAAGGAGAGATCTTCCCTTTCTGAGCATTTCCAAATTATCAGAAACTCTCCCCCCCTTCCAGTTGGTTTCTGTCTTTACATGCTCTTTGAAATCTGCTCTCCCAGTGTTACAGCGGACATTCTGGAGAGCAGATCTGACCTTTGCAGCTTCTCAGGCTCACTGCGCCTTGCTTCTCTAAGTGTAACTGTGTTTCTTCTGCTGAATGTAGCCTCTGAATCTGAGAGAATAGTAATCGAGATGCATCTAAGTGCTCCCGTTCCATGCCGGTGGCTGTCCCATACGTCCTGGCTGCACAGTGAACGGCCATTGTTCGCGTGCTATGTGCAGCCAATCACAGGCCAGATCGGTCACGTCAAGTTGTGACCTGTGATTGGCTGCACATGACAAGTGAGCGATGGACGTTCACTGTGCAGCCGGGATATACGGGCCGGCCAGCAGGACGGAACAAGAGCATCACGGAGGTGAGTAGACTTCTTTATTACTATTTCTAATCATACTCCAGCAGACCAGCAAGCTTTTTTAAAGGGGTTGTCTCACTACAACGATTGCTTTTTATGTTAAAGAACGTGCAAAAACAAGTCACTTTGCAATATATGTCCATTATCAGTGTCCTACCTATTTCTAGACATCCCCTCTTGTATGGTCTGCATCAGCTCCTCAGGTCGCTATAGCTACAGACCTGTTTGAGCTCTCATGATAGGCTGCCAGCACTGGTTGCTATAGCTACAGACCTGGCTCCTACTGCAGCCTAGTGGAAGCCAGTAAACACGCCCCTGAATTCAAAATGAAACCAAGAAAACAGGACTGAGGTAAGATGAATCAATGTAGTGAGACAACCCCTTTAAGTTTTGGAACACCCCTTTAATGTTTAATAATAGTTAAGTTGTAAAAACTGGAGGCTATGTGGGGGTAGTTGAGAAATCTGATACTTTTTGTTTTAATAAGTTTATGGTTGTTTTTTTTTTTTTTTTTCCATTTGATTTTGTGCATTCTCTTTTAATTCATCCCTATTCCTGACATTAAATAATGATATATTATAGGTGTTTTTTTAACCTCCGCCTGTCAGGGCACTGCCCCTGAACTCAGGAGTGCCAAAGGTGCGTCTGATGGAGGGTTAGAGGGCTATTCTTATTTAATTGATTAGCTTTAAAGATGTAGTCAAATAAAGGTAAATAAAGATTATTACCAAATACATTGCTGTTCTGATTTTGCTTCCCTCCACAGTTACAGCAAATCTTTCCTCCTGCTTTTTGTACACAAGCTTTCCTAGGTTACCAACTATTTCTTTCTGTTCTAACAAGCTGAAGAAGCAGTAGTCAGGATGGTAAAATCACTTCTTGCGGTTTATTATCTGAAAGATGTAGCTTGTTTTTGTTACTTGACAAACTGTAACCCTTTAGAGCACTAAAGACTTCAGCCCGGCTGTTTATACCCCTCCATCATCAATATCCTTCTAACAGGTTCAGCAAGGAATGGCAGAGCGGATATGCCAGTCACTGCTGTAGAAATGGGAATGGGAGCCTGAAGCTGGCTGTAGCTCTGTGAAACAACATGGTTAGACAACCCTTTTAAAGCACCATATGAACAGTGGATTACTTTTAGTACTTTCCTAAACCAGCGGTTTAGGAATCTGACATTAGAAAATCTGTGCAGTGTAGACTCCAGCATGGATTTTTCTACTGTGGTCATGGTGCACTAGTTATAGTTGGATCTTTGGTGGATTCTAAATACTGAATCTGCCGAAAATCTGACCAGAAACCAGAGCTGTGTAGACATCGCCTAATGATACCTAGCTGTATACCTTATAAGTCAAAGCCTGACCATTAAAGGGAATCTGTCGCCATTTTTTTTTTTTTTTTTTTTTATTAATTAAAACCAGATTCTGATCCATATTCTTTTTTTATTTGCCGTTTTTATTTTCTGATTGTAGATTTCTCAATCTGTTCGTCTGTATACGATTGTGGGGACAGCATTCTTGCCTGCATTGCTTTTACCAGCATTTAGAGATATGCTTTACAGCAGCTTTATGGATATAGGGTTCTGTGAACAAGTCTATAGGAGAGTTTACTAGGCATGCTCTATGACCTTGGAAGAAGTCAGTCTGCAGGACTTAGGCTAGAGCCACAAAGTATAGGACAAAATCCTAAAACTGTTCTTAAAACTGAATTTTTTGTCAAGTTCTTAGTTTTTTGTCGCGTTTTTTTCACTTTTTTTTTTAGAAAAGCTTTCTGAGCTCAGCTTTTCCCCCTCTTTCATATAACCCTTTATATTACAGAGCTCAACTTCTCTCCTCTATCATATAACCCCCTATATTTCAGAGCCAATTCCTCTATAAAAAACCCTTATATCACGAGTCATTTCTTTTCTCTTCTATAAACCCCAATATCACGAGCTCAGCTTTTTCCTCTACATATAACCCTAAAATTCACGAGCTAACTCCTATCCCCTATCATATAACCCTAAAATTACAGAGCTAGCTTCTCTCCCTTCATATAACCCCATAATCAAGAGCTCACTATCTCCCTCTACATATAACCTATTATTCACAGAGGTCAGCGTTTTCTCCTCTATCATATAAAACCTATATTCACAGAGCTCAGCTTATCTCCCTCTATCATATAACCCCATAAATTACAGACTCACTTCTTCCTCTACATATAACCCTATATATTACAGAGCTCAACTTCTCCTCCTCTATCATATAAACCCCATATATCACAGAGCTCAGCTTCTCTGCTCATCATTTTAACCCTATATATTACAGAGCTCAACTTCTCTCCTCTACATATAACCCTATATATCACAGAGCTCAGCTTCTCTCCCTCTGTCATATAACCCTATATATCACAGAGCTAGCCTCTCCCTCTGTCATATAACCCTATATATCACAGAGCTTAGCCTTTTCTCCCTCTGTCATATAACCCCATATATCACAGAGCTCAGCTTCTCTCCTCAATCCTATAACCCTATATATCACAGAAACTCAGCTTCTCTCCCACTATCATATAACCCTATATATCACAGAGCTCAGCTTCTCTCCTCTATCCTATTTAAACCCCATATATCACAGAGCTCAGCTTCTCTCCCTCTATCATATAACCTATATTTTCACAGAGCTCAGCTTATCTCTCCTCTATCATATAAACCCCAAAAAATTACAAGAGCTCAGCTTCTCTCCCACGATCATATAACCCTATATATTACAGAGCGCAACTTCTCTCCTCTATCATATAACCCTATATATCACAGAGCTCAGCTTCTCTGCTCTATCATATAACCCTATATATTACAGAGCTCAACTTCTCTCCTCTATCATATAACCCTATATATCACAGAGCTCAGCTTCTCTCCCTCTGTCATATAACCCTATATATCACAGAGCTTAGCCTCTCTCCCTCTGTCATATAACCCTATATATCACAGAGCTCAGCTTCTCTCCTCTATCTATAACCCTATATATCACAGAGCTCAGCCACTCTCCTCGATCACATCCTGTTCTCAGATAGAGCAGCACAAACTGACAGTTTCCCTATAAAGGAGTATCTCCATCTCTTATCTTTCTGATAGAGGACGGTTCATTGCCAACCACTGAGATCGGGTAAATGGCTGCTGTTGCTTAGCCTTCTCTGCTCATTAGACTACTGCTGAGCACATTTGTTGCCTGGATTCCAAACTTGCATAGAAGAAAATGGACAGAGCTACTCAAGGGCGGCCACCTCTCCATTCTCTTTGGTTGGCAATGAACCGAGCACAATCAGGAAGTTAAAGGGGTAGTCTCACTACATTGATTTATCTTACCTCAGTCCTGTTTTCTTGGTTTCATTTTGAATTCAGGGGCGTGTTACTGGCTTCCACTAGGCTTCAGTAAAAGCCAGGTCTGTAGCTATAGCAACCAGTGCAGGCAGCCTGTCATGAGAGACTGAACAGGTCTGTAGCTATAGCGACCTGAGGAGCTGATGCAGCCCATACAAAAGGGGGTATCTAGGAATAGATAGGACACTGTTAATGGACACATATTGCAAAGTTACTTGTTTTTCCAAGATCTTTGACATAAAAAGCAGCAATCCCTGTAGCGAGACAACCCCTTTAAGAGATGACAATACCCCTTTAAGAACTCACGCTCGTCAACTCACATGAGATCATCTGTTTAGCATTTTTTTTCAAATTACTACAAATTGCCTGTCCCGCGCAGTCGAGCATTTACAGGACGCGGCACACCTGCCGGTTATTTCATTTCGCCCATACAGCATGCGTTACGTCTAGCTGACCTTTGTCAAGCATTTTCATCAGATAAACTTCTGCAGTCAGAAAAGAATAGGGACATTGTGTGAAGAGGAAATGTGATAATTACAGCGCTCGTGTAACAATATTTCAATTTCGATTTCATAACATGCACTTTGCTATTCTTAGTTCCATGGTAATGATACATTATAACTATTATCCATCTCTTCAATGATAAGCTGCCTGCACTGACAGCTATGGCATCCTAATTGTAAAATATACATCACAAACTTTGTTAAATTGTGACAATCTCTTGTTGAGTAAAGCATCTTTTTTCATATTCTGTTAAGACAGTGTTGCCATAAAATATCACTTTTCTCTTGTAACCCCCTGATCTCATGAAGGTTCATCCAAAGGCTGGATTCCAGAGGAGACTGGACCAGGTGTGAGCATGAAGTGGGGGCTGTAAGATTAGTGTTTTTAATTCTTTGTTGCAAGATTGCATTCATAAGCTCCCATTCATTACAAGGAGGAGACGTGGATGATACTGTACCATAAAGTCTACAGCAGTGATGATGAGGAACCTGCGCTTGGTCCAGATTTATGGGTATAGGTGAGAGCAATTAGTGTTAAATCAATAGAGAATGATATTGCAATTGGTGTCCGCACTTAGGAGCCTCTGAAACGTAATGTGGTTCAATAAGGGGGTATTGTCAAGGTGGACACTGACAGAAGAGGGCTGTATATGGGTCCCTTGCTGTCCAATAGCTCATCATAAAGGTCCCCTAGATGTGACTGTATTGAAAGTTACCAGTAAGTGTGAGCTATGACGTCCATTAGCTCCAGTCCTCACCCCTGGTGGCAAACTGCAGCCTCAGCAATTGAGCCCGATCATGCAACAAATAAAGGTCAGGAATAGTCATGTAGTATAATGTTGTACCGTGTTTGCCATAGATAGTAGTAGAAGAGTGAAGAAATCAGGCGATACCTTTTAGAGCAGTGTTTCTCAACTCCAGTCCTCAAGACCTCAACAGTCATGTTTCAGGATCCACAATGCACTCAATTATATCACCTGTCGATTCCACTGGATGCATGACAGTAATGATATCCCTGCAGAATGCACTGACAACATGATTCACTGTGCGAATGCACTACAACAATACTCATGTGCAGAAGCACTGACAGTAATGAATCACTGTGCAGAATCAGAAGTAATAGATAATTGCAGAATGCACTGACAAAATTAATCACTTGCGAATGCACGACAATAATTATCACCTGTGCAGAATGCACTGAAATATTATATCACCTTGTCAGATTCCAATAGAATGCTGGACAAAATTACATCATTGCATAGAGAAATCCTGAAAACTTGGCCTGTTGGTGGGTCTTGAGAACTGGAGTTGAGAAACACTGTTTTAGAGGCTAACTGAGTATATCTGATGGTGAGCTTTCGAGAGTACTAGCTCCCTTCTTCAGACATGACGTTATACAAGAACTGTTGTAAATGACTTGTCTGCTTATATTGCATTTTGTTATTTTTAAGAATTCTAAGATCCTTTGATGGTCCATGTCTATTGTTTATAAAATGTCTGTGAAATTTCAGTTTCTTGAATAACATCATGTCTGAAGAAGGGTGCTAGTACTCTCGAAAGCTCAAATATACTGTTAGCCTGAAAAAGGTATTGCCTGATTTCTTCACTCTTCTAGTAGTAGTCATGGTGATAATAGAGTGGATTGCTTCCTGCTTTAAAGCCACCCTTTGACTCTGAGCACACAGGTCATTTTAGTGTTACATGAATTCACCAAGGGGACAGGTAAACACTACTACTTCTAAGTTGGGGGCTGAGGTTGTATGTTCGCAATGAATGCAACCTCACATAAGTTTCTGAACCTAAATTCCTTGAGGAAATTCTCAGATGGGGACTATTACATTTTCCAAATGAATTTCTTCTTCATAGGATCTCTCCGCAATCAGCCACTTAAAGGGTTGTCTCACTACAAGGATTGCTTTTTATGTTAAAGATCTTGCAAAAACAAGTCACTTTGTAATATATGTCCATTAACAGTGTCCTACCTATTCCTAGATATCCCCTCTTGTATGGGCTGCATCAGCTCCTCAGGGCGCTAGAGCTACAGACCTGTTCAATCTCTCATGATAGGCTACCAGCACTGGTTGCTATAGCTACAGACCTGTTCAATCTCTCATGATAGGCCTGCATCATGCCAGCTGGTGATTATCTATAGCTACCAGACCTGTATGATCCTCGTTGATAGGACGCCAGCACTGGTTGCTATAGCTACATACCGGTTTGATCTCTCCTGATAGACTGCCAGCACTGGTTGCTATCGCTACAGACCTGTTGGATATCTCCTGATAGACTGCCAGCACTGGTTGCTTTAGCTACAGACCTGTTTGATCTCTCATGATAGGCTGACAGTGCTGGTTACTATAGCTACAGACCTGTTTGATCTATCCTGATAGGCGGCCAGCACTGGTTGCTATAGCTACAGACCTGGCTTCTACTGCAGCCTAGTGGAAGCCAGTAAACACGCCCCTGAATTCAAAGTGAAACCAAGAAAACAGGACTGAGGTAAGATGAATCAGTGTAGTGAGACAATGCCTTTAATGATACTGATGTTAATTTTCATGAGCCCTGCAAGGTCCAGCCTGCCATACGCCACGGTACGACAAATCTTTTGCCAAGCACAGGAAACAGATCTTTATTTAATAAAATGAGCTGTTCCCAGCGAATGTGCATCTGACAGATTCACTGTAATATGATTGATTAGTAATACTTTTGTATTCTGTATGATGTATTGTTTTGTATCTTAATTCGGTGACAATTGCTTGCAGAGTACAAATGTTACCACTTGTTATATCCGGCTGCAACATTCATCTTCTTAAACAAAGATGAGTAAAAGTGTTCTGTTGTTTTTGTCATTTTTACAATTTTTCCGCGAGTTGAAGTTCTCCTCTCAAACACAAGAATGCAAAGATGGAGTTTTGCTGACATAAGTAATTGGCAAACATATCATGTCCTGCTAACTCCTTCCCAAGAAGTTAGGACTGTGGGTGTCCTGAGTACTGGATTTATTTCTAGTTATTTCAGTGGCTATCATTGTAACAACATATTCCATAGGGCTGTACAGATTAAAATCAATTCAAAAAGAAAGTGAAGGTGCTGGTTATTGCTTTATGAGTGTTATCTTCTGCAAACATGAAAAGGAAGAAACACTTGTAACCCTTAGGGCATGTCCCCACTGGTTTTCGGCTGCTTTTTCAGCCGGTTTGCGGTTTTGCAGACCGCCTGAAAAACCGGCCGAAAATGAGCACAATGGGCTTTTATAGAAAACCCGTGCAGCAGTCCCCACTGCACGTGTTTTCCATCCGGCGGTTTTTCCGCCCGCGGTCTGCCCGCAAAACATTGTGCTTGCACAACCTTCCGTCCAGTTTTCAGATGGAATCTGTGCATGCCACTGTGAAGGGGGAGGGCTTTTCTCCCCTCATCGCGGAGAAAAGCCGTCCCCCCGCGGCCGTGGGGAATGCCGCAAAACAGGACAAGTATTTGTCCTGTGCCGTGAGAACTCGCCTCAATAGTGCACTTTCTCGGCTAAACCACTCTAAGGGCCCGTTTACACGGCAATGGACAAATACCGGTCGGTTTATCCGACTGGTATTTGTCCGGTTTGTGTGCCATCCCCACGGCCGCGGGAGGACAACTTTTCTCCGTGAAGAGCGGAGAAAATCCCTCCCCCTTCATATTGACATGCACATATTCCATCCGAAAACTGGACGGAAGAATGTGCAAGCACAATGTGAAAAACCGCCGGGCGGAAAACCCGTGCAGTGGGCATTTATATACCTGCCTACTGAAGGGGGAATTATATAGCTATCTAATGAAGAGGCACCTATATCCCTATCTACTGGGGGCACTTATATCCCTACCTACTGGGGGCACCTATGTCCCTACCCACTGCAGGCATTTATGTCCCTACCTGTTATGGGCACCTATATCCCTATCTCCTGAGGGCACGTATATAGCTACCTAATGGGCGCATCTATTTACATACCAACCTATTAGGGGGGCTATATACCTACCTACTCAAGGCACCTATGTCTCTACCTAGTGAGCAGGGGCATAGCTACAGGGGGTGCAGCGGTAGCAATTGCTACCGGGCCCTGAGTCCTGAGGGGGCCCAAAAGCCCTCCTGCCACATAAGAAGATACCAGCATTGTAAATGGTGCATGGTAACTGGGGGGCCCCATTTCACTTTTTGCACCAGGGTCCAAGTGCTTGAAGTTACGCCTCTGCTAGTGAGGGTGCTTATATATTTACCTTTCTTCTGGGATGCATATATACCTACCTTTATAGGAGTACTTATATCCCTTTCTCTAAGCATGTACCTATATATCTATCTAATGAGGAGGCATCTATATCCTTACCTACCTACTGTATATACCTACCTGCTGAGGGAGCCTATATACCTACCTACCTACTGAGGGCACCTATAAACCTACCTACCAACAGAAGGGAACCTATATGCATACCTTACTACTAAAGGGAACTTTATACCTGTCTACGTAACTGCTGGGGGGAACTATATACCTACCTATAAGGGGGCCTATACACCTATCTACTAAAGGGACTTATATACCTAGATAGCTAGTCTCCATGGGGTCAGTCCTCTTTCTCCCCCAAGAGATTGTACTAGTAAGCTATGGCCTATACCTCTCCTCTATGCAACCATTGTGTTATATGGCTCAGTGCCAAAACAAAATACAGCCTCCACCTATCACCTAATAACCCCAACCTCTATCTACCACCCTGTTGGGAGTTTGTACAGAGGTAGTGAATAGCTAGGAAGGTGCTGAAAAAGTGAGGTTTCTAAGCTGTTTCTGTGGTAAATTCTGAAGAGAAAAGTTGTGGCTGAAATAAGTCATCATGGTGATCTAGGCCAAAAGGAAACATAAAAGGGGAAGAGAACGACTCATCAGAGAAAACATCACCTGTGAGTCACTGGCTGTAATTGCGCTATAATAACTTACTGTATATGTCTGCAGCGTGCCTGTCAGGGGTGTAACTACCGGGTTAGCAGACGCAGCAACTGCCCCGGGGCCTGTGCTCTTAGGGGGCCCGTGCCCCGGGGCAGCCGCTACCACGTCTGCTACCCCGGTGGTTCGGCTCCTGCGCCCGCCGGCAGGGAACATACTAGTCCACTGCCGGCGGAGGCGGAGCTGCGGGCCCGGCGATTCCTACCTCTGGCCGGTATTAGCAGAGCAGAGTGGCTCCGCTCTGCTAATCAGCCTGCGCCGGCTGGGAGCAGAGCTGTGAGGGAGCGAGAGACAGGTAAGTGAGTTGTTTCTTATTCTTAGCCCTGCCTGCCTATTTATTGGCCCCTATAGCCCTGCCTGCCCATATGTTGGCCCTATATCCCTGCCTGCCTATATATTGGCTCCTATATCCCTGCCTGCCTATATATTGGCTCCTATATCCCTGCCTGCCTATATCTAGCCCCTATAGCCCTGCCTGCCTATATATATGCCCCTTATAGCCCTGCCTGTCTATATCTAGCCTCTATAGCCCTGCCTTCCTATATATATATGCCCCTATAGCCTTGCCTGCCTATATATTTGCCTCTATAGCCCTGCCTGCCCATATATTGGCCCCTATAGCCCTGCCTGCCTATATAATATAATATATATATATATATATATATGCCCCCTATAGCCTTGCCTACCTATATATTGGCCTCTATAGCCCTGCCTGCCCATATATTGGCCCTATATCCCTGCCTGCCTATATATTGGCCCCTATAGCCCTGCCTGCCTATATCTAGCCCCTATAGCCCTGCCTGCCTCTATATATGCTCCATATAGCCAGGCCTACCGATATCTCGCCCAATTAGCTCTGCCTGCCTATATATAGCCCCTGTAGCCCTGCCTGCCTATATATAGCCCCTGTAGCCCTGCCTGCCTATATATAGCACCTATAGCCTCCCCAAAGCCCCGCCTGCCGATATATAGTCTCTATAGCCTCCTCAAAGCCCTGCCTGCCTATATATAGCCCCCCAAAGACCTGTCTGCCTATATATGGCCCTATAGCCTACCCTATGCCCTGCCTGCCTATATATATGGCTCCTATAGCCTACCCTATGCCCTACCTGCCTTTATATATGAACCCCTATAAACTTTCCTAAGCCTTGCCTATATATATGGCCCACATAGCCTACCTTATGCCCTGCCTACCTGTATGGGGCCCCTGTAGCCTGCCCTAAGCCCTGCCTGCCTACATATATGGCCCCTATGGCTACCTAAAATCTGCCTTCCTACCTATATGGCCCCTATACCCTGCCTGCCTATCTATATGGGGCCCTATAGCTACCTAAACTCTGCTTGACTGCCTATATGGGGTCCTATTGCCTACCTACCCATGGCCTATCTGGGGCCCCATATAGCCTATCTAACCCCTGCCTGCCTAAATTGACCTCATATAGCCAGGGGGGCAGGTGCTGGAAAAGTGAGGTTTCTATGATATTTGTGTCTAAATCTCCATGGACAAGTGGTCGGGAGACGTCATCATTATGGCGGACTGGACCGGATGCAGAACAAAAGGGAAAGTCAACGACTCGTCAGAGAAACGTCACCTGTGAGTGACAAGATGTAACTGCACTGTAATCACTTATATGTCTGCACAGGCTGTGTACACTGGTGTCTACCACTATATGGTCACTATATGGTGGTTATATATAGTCTGCAAAGCCTGTGTACACTAGTATATACCACTATATGGTCACTGTATGGAGGTAATATACGGTCTGCAGAGCCTGTGTACAAAGGTGTCTACCAATATATGGTCACTGTATGGAGGTAATATACGGTCTGCAGAGTCTGTGTAAAAGTGATATCCATCACTATATGGTTACTGTATGGAGGTAATATACAGTCTGCAGAGCCTGTGTACACTGGTGTCTACCAATATATGGTCAATGTATGGTGGTTATATACAGTCTGCAGAACCTGTATACACTGGTGTCTACCATTATATAGTCACTGTATGGTGGTTATATACACTCTGCAGAACCTGTGTACAATGGTGTCTACCACTATATATTCACTGTATGGATGTAATATACAGTCTGCAGAGCCTGTGTACACTGGTATATACCACTATATGGTCACTATATGGCGGTACTATTGGTCTTTGTGTACTGATCAGTAATAGTGTAGGGTTATTATTCAGTCACTATGTGGTGGTAATTTGTGGTCATGTTCTGGTGGTATAATCAGGTCCTTATGTAATAGCGTTATTGGTAATGTTGGTCTTGGTATAGTGGATTTGTTTGGTAGCAGTATGATAGTGAGATGTATGGTGAGGTATTTATCCCTTGTATTATCTACATTATCTAACTGCATGTCCTGGTAAATGTTCGAAGTCGGGGAGGTGGGCGAGTTTGCTTCTCTAGTTACGCCCCTGGTGCCTGTGTACCACTGGTAGTCACATATGGTGGTCTCATGTGGTCATGCTGTGGCAGTATTATTTGGTCTTTAGGTATTATTGGGATTTATGATCTTGATTAGTGTTGAGCGTTTGCCTTGGCTATCGAGATCGATCGATAGTCGATAGTCGGCCGCTATCGATAAGGTTTTTCGATAGTGAGCGTCGATTATGAGCGATGACCATTAAAGTCTATGGGAGAGCAACAACACCTTCATTATTACACCCAAACAAGGCTGGAGAAGCTGAAATTAACATCCACAACAGTCAAATGGATACGTGCTACATCTTAGGCAACACACTTAGGTTATAAAAGTCACAGAACCTTTCAATTCACCTGTGGTGAATATAGAATTGCTGTTTTAAGATTTACGTAGATGCTGCGTCAATGAACAATGCTGGGTGCGCAAAAGTCAAAAAACACGTTACTGTTATGTTTTCGTATGATACACGGTATTTTTGGCAACAAACAACCTGTGCTGACTACAAGATTGCTGGATTGTAATTTAACTGCAAGGTGGATATATCAACAGTCACAGGTGTAATGGGTAAAATTGAAAATGAACACCTATCTGAAATGTATACTGATAATAAAAGTGGAGTTTTGCAGCTAACAAAGAGACCTGCAGTTACTAGAAATGATGTGTATCCAATATAAGTTCACACTGCCCAATATCCAGGAAATATTTCAATAGCAAACTGTTAATAATAAAGATATTCCACTACAATGTCTACACTAAGTCTTGGTGAACTTTATCCAGTGTTCTTTATAGATAGAGCTTGTCTGTGTTCGCCCGCGGGGGCCCCCCCGCGCTCCCACCGCCGTGAATTTACAGCGGTAGATTCTGCTTTAAAATTCTCTAGCTAACTACATAAAATCTTCAAATCTCTAATCTAACTAAATTGGAAGGATCACAGCTAATAGTAGAGGTTTCTCTGTGCAGAAATAGAATAATTTCGCTGAGCTGTTTGGCCACAGGCAGAGCGCAGGTCCTATCCCTATGAGACGCTGAGAGACACTGAGGCTGAAACAGGAAACGCTGTTCTATGTAAAACGAGGTCATGTGATTTTTCCAGCCAATCGCAACCATACACATCCCAGTCATGACGTCGCACACACATCTCACCCTGCTCTGTTCTGTAATCTGATTTGCTGGCCGCCAAAATTACAGGAAGCGCCGAAAAAGGCGCGATCTTAATAGATGATGCACAGATTTTAACCTTAATTATCGCATGATCTGGAAATTTCAATCACCATAAAAACCTTGCCGATTTCAACTTTGTCGATAAAAATCACTCAACACTAGTCTTGATATTGTGGGATATTTTTAGTAATATTTGTCCTATGTATAGATGTATTATTTGATGACTTATTTAGAGGTATAACACTGTCATACATATATGTTTTAGGACCCTAGCAATGCCCCTGATGTGTGGTGAGATGGCTTGGTGGGTCTATAATGTGTGTGATAGGCTGTCTGTACACATATCCCTCGTTGCTTTCATGGGTAAAAGGGTTGATTTATTAAAGTTGAATAAAGGTATGATTATTTCTAAAACTGTATTTCTAAAACTGTGGAGTTTTTGATCTGCTCACATGCTGGTGTGGCGAAAGTGTATCATGAGTGGACAAATTGTGCCACTGTGAATAAGCAATGTGAAAACTCTGAAGCACCATGTGCCAATGATGTGAGGGGTGGACATTGGCTGCAAAGGTGCATGAGGGTTGACTGACATTACAGTGGAGCAATTCACCACCAAAATAAACCATAAACTACAATGTGTGGCTTAGACAAAAGTTAAGTGAACGCTACTGCATATAAGGCTCTAAAGCAGATGGATGTCATTGCACCTGTACTAACATAGTTGGAGTAACAGAAAAGGCTTTAATTGTCACTGCTGTATTGGAATCGGACCTCTGCTAGTTGGCAAACAAATGCCTTTTTGAAACAGTAACATTTTCTGCCTCATTTAAAAGATGGGTCAGGTGAGAAACATCAGAGAACCAACACCCTGCAACCATTGCTGGAAGAACACAACTTGGTGGTGGCTGTGTTATGGTCTGGGAAAAGTTTTCTGGGCATTCTTTGGGGCACTCATCCATTTAGAGGGCACTATCAACTAATCTGGGTATGAATCCATCCTTGCACATCACATACAAGACAGCAAGACAGTGCAACATTTCATCACTTTATTATTTTTATTATCTATTTTAGGGCACCATTAATTTCAGGGCACTGCAAATTCGAGGGGGGTTACATACATAACATATGTTAAACAAGTACAATGGTGATGATAAATGACTAACAACTGGTACAGAGGGAGAGAGGACCCTTCCCACGAAGGTTTACAATCATATGGCTAGAAATATCCAACACTTGTTGAAAGAGCATGACTAAGACTTCCAAGTACTCCCTGACCCCCTTAAATTGGATTTTTAACCCAAATTTACATCTATGGGCCCCCCGGGGGGGTGTTGGGTCTGTTTGACCTCCACAGCCCTGGGTGCAAGCGAAGGCTCCCGATCCCCTTTACAATGACCAGGACTTTTAGTGTCACCCCCCCCCCCCCCCCCCCCCCCCCCCCCCCCCCCCCCCCCCCCCCCCCCCCCCCCCACCCCCCCCCCCCCCCCCCCCCCCAAGTCTCCCCACTCCCTATGATTCCCTGGATTGAAGCCCAATTGAGCACTATGACCACCTGGTGGTGGTGTTGGCTCTGTTGATCCTCCAGCAGCCATGGGGTGCAAGACAGCAAGGCTCCAGATACCTCTTGACAACTGACCAGGACTTTATAGTGTCACTCCAGGCCCATCTAGCTGATGTGTGTGCTGCACGCAACGGTTACCCTGGATATTAGCTGGTGGTTATAATAATGTGATTCAACTGTGTATATCCTTTTATGTTTCTATAACAGGAGGATGTGTAGGTAAACACTTGCAATGACGAATGGGTTGAGATCCTACTTACTTGCTCCTGTCCTCCACCAGTGCTTGGCATGTATGAGACCTCCATGCCCTTGACAAAACAACATAAAAAAACTAAACAAAACCTGTGAACATGAAAAAGGAAAAAACAGTTCACCCATTATAATTATCATAGGCCCGGAGTCAGGCAGTGCAGAGACATCCATGAAAAAGAAAAAGAAGGTGCAGTTTCCTTAGAAATAGCGGTCTTTATTACATTTTCATGGCCAGTAATGGCTGTGAATACAGCTTAAGATCCTTAAGATTTAGTCGGTGAATGAATGAGTTAGTTATACCCAGAGCTGATAGCAGATATACTACTATTTTGCATAAACAGCTGCTACAATCCTGCATATATAGGGACTACAAACAAACCCTATATTGTCTGATACTGCAATCACGTGTTAAGGGACTTTTACAAGGGCCAATTATTGACCTTCATGAACGTTTATTCCAAGTCATTGCCAAAAAAATACTACTTCATTGGCTGAATTAAACTTTTACACTGTAGTAAAATTTAGCATTTCTCAGCAGCATATCTCCCTATGCAAACAGGCAGCTGACAGAAATGGTAATAAACGGCCATACAAATGGTTGTAAGTGAAGAACGAGCACTGATCAATACTCATAATGGGCAATCATCTGTTCCATCATCCTTCTCCTATAATGTCTGTTGGTTTGGTTGTACTATGTAACTAGTGTTGCTCGGATAGGACCCTGTTCGGTTCAACACTGGTTTGACCCAACATGTAAAATAGTTTGGATATGGCATATCCTGAACTTCTTCTTTGAACCCTACCTCTAACCTTATACCTAATGCTAATTGTAGGGTTTTTAGGGTGTCTTGATGGTTAACTTACCTTGTAGCATTACTCCAGGCCTCCATCGCTGCCACCCCGGTGTCACTTTTGGTGCGACGTTCAACATCACTTCTAGTTTTTCTAGGTGATACATATGTTGTGGAAACCAGAAGTGACATTGAATGACGCGCATCACTTTGGTTCCCATGACATTGGAGTAACCTAGGTAAACTAAAAGTGAAATTGAATGTTGCCCCAGAAATGATGCTGTGGTGAAGCAATGTGCTACCCGGAGCAATAGTGAAAGGTAAAAACCATGAACCAAATCCTAACCTCAATTAAAGGAGTTTTGCCAGGACGTGCCTTATCTTCTAAGAAGCTAATGTAAACAAGCCACGGAGCTGAGAGAGAGAGAGAAACAGCCAGAGCACAGAGCCATGCAAAAGGGTTTCGTGTGAAATGTTCACTAAAAAAATTTCAAACTACAACTAGTGGATTTGTTTACAAAAGACAACATATTTCTACCGGTGCCTTGAAAGTGCTTCAGTCCTCTCATCAGATAAGAAGTGTTCTCTGTGCCAACCCTGGCCAGCAGCTCTTGTCAGGTCGTATTAATAGAAGCTTTTAAAGTAACTAAGGGCAGGTAAGGCAGCCTGTAGCTCTCTCAGGCTCCCATTTTTGTAATCACATATATTTAGAAAAGTGATTAAATACCCATTTTGGAGGATCCCATGTCAACATTACATCGTAGCAAAACCCCTTTAAGTGTTTGAGTTCATTTTATGGCAGTTTAAAAAAAAAAAAAGAAAGACCTAACTGAATTCAATCATTTAGAGTTGAGGTGAAGTTAACATCAACCCCCCCATTCATACTGCAAAACTATCTGAAACCATGAAGACAAATAACATATAGTAATTTATGTGTTATTACATAAAATACGTTGGCTCTGCACTATAAAATATTCTGAAAAAAAAAGCATAGGGCCCCACTGAAAAAAGGCAATATATAATCTAATACAAATATCGTGGACATAAAGATAAATAAAACCTCAAGGTATAAGAAATATTGGAAATCCCTTTTTTTGCTAAGGAAAAATTTTAAAAAACCCGGGATCTTAGTTTACAGTATTTGATCAAAAATTGTATTAAACTCACCTCCCAAAACGTAAGGGGTCCCAGGCAGGGAGTCCCACAATAAATTATTACCCCACTAAAGGGGTCAATCAGATGCAACTTCGGGTATGGTGGAACTAGCAATTGAATTTATCCTGCATGGTTTAAAAAAAGGGGGCTGGAGGAAGCCCAATGAGATCGCCAATTCAAATGAACTACCCAAAACATTGTTGGCTTCTGCACATATAAAATTATTTTGAAAAAACACAAGCTAGGTGGACACTTTAAAAGGCAAAAATTAATCTAAAACAAAAATCAGTGGCACATAAAGATAAGTAAAACCCCAAGGTATATAGAAATATTGGAAAAGATTACTGTAAAGGGAAAATATGAAAAACCCGGGACTCTTGTTTACAGTAAATTTGATCAAATACTGATATTTGTATTGATGTAATTTGCCTTTTCAGTGTGCCCCTATGCTTGTGTTTTTCAGAATAATTTTATTGTGCGAGCCCAAAGTATGTTTTGTAGTTTTTGAGATTGGCGTTCTCATTGGCTTGCTGCCTCAGTGCCTCTTTTAAACCAAATGAGGATAATTCAATTGCTAGTTCCTACCATACCCTGAAGTTGCGTTGGATTGAGCCTAGGGGAGGTAATTTATTTAGTGTAGGGAACCCCTGTTTTGGGATCCCCTTGAGTTTTGGGAGGTGAGCTTAATTACAATCTTTGATCAAATACTGTAAACTAAGAGTCCCAGGTCTTTCATATTTTCCTTTAGCAGTAATGCATTTCCAATATTTCTATATACCTTGAGGTTTTACTTAGTCTTTAGTGTGCCACTGATATTTGTATTAGTGTTATATACATAGAACAGTAGGATATATTTTGTTGCTATTATGTATTATGTCTGATTTTTTGTTTTTTTTGTTTTAGATGCATTACATAAACATTCACATTTCTTTTTAACCGGAAATTGAATTAAATAGTCATATTGGCCAATGAATAGTGACATTTCACTGCTGCGGCAGAAACGCACCCTATAGTTTTAAATAGGGTGCCTGCTGCGTCAAACAGATCAAGAATTGACAGAACGGATCCGAGACGCATCGGCGATCTCTTGTCTGAACGTCGATTGAAAGCAATGTAAAAACACACTGCACATTGATATATACGTGTTAGGGTCCATTTAGGTTCCGATAGACGGATCCAAACACACATATAAAAACAGATCCAAAAACTTATTGAACATCCCCTTGTAGAAATCTGTCCCATCCATTTGAAAATAAAAAGTTAGAAAATGTATAGCCATAGAAGATGCGAGACTGTTTCTCAGTCTTTGTTCACTTTTGTTCGGCTGCTTTGTGTTACCTCCTGCAATCTGCTTTATCGCACACTGCACTGACTCCACGTTCCCATCCTGCCTTCAAAGCAGCTTTAACATTTCACCACTTAAAGAAAAAAAATCTGAAAATAAAAACGTGACCTTTTCCTTTTTCATCTGTTTGTCTTGGTGACATTGGCCACCTGATACTGTCAACAGGAGGGATGTATTACAGCTGTTGGGTTCAATGCATTCTCCTGACCTTATTATAACCCTATGCAGGCACTTTTGTTCCATTCTGGAGCCATATCCCTCTTTGTACTTGAACTTTGTGTATATGCTGTGTATGCAATTTCCTTTATGTCTCTGCCCTATAGTAATGAAATCATTTTTATGACCAACAAAATGTAAACTTGACCAAGTTCCCAGCTTTACATTTCAGTCCGATCCTTGAGAATATAAGAGAAGATGGTTCTTTTGAAAGCTTGGGAACTTTTCCCTCTATCTTATGGGGTCCTAGATAAATACGGCAGGTTAAGTGAATTTCATAAAGTCAATACGGTAACTGGTATCTTTCATTATCTCTTGCTCTTCTTCCATCAATTTTTCTCTCATCTGAGAAATCTTTTTCTATCTCTGCAACTTCCTACCGCTCGACAATTTCCCTCATTGACCTTTTTGGAAGGTTTTATTGCCTTGTTCTGAACTTTTGTATCTGCTGGGAAAGCTGGCAAATCACCGTGCTCTGCTCTTTTTCTGCAGCTGATATACCTTAATGTAATTTATGGATTGACTCTCCCATTTTTTTTTTAAAGTATTTCATAGATCAAGTGTAAAGAAAAAAAAAATAGCCTCCAGAAACGTAGCTTTTGATTTTAAAGTAACCCGTCATATTGAGTATGTCATCCTATCTGTGGACATCGTGTTAGAAAGCTTGAGGACCGCAGCAGATAGAGCTATAGCTTTGTAGGAAAAGATTCACTGGAACTCAGAACATTTTGTGCGACATGTATGATTTTTGACGGCAAGACGCCAATTTTATTGCACACAATAGTAGTTTGGAATGCGCCTGAGTTATGAACCTGTTCTACTGCGGGTCATAAATCAGGCGCATTCTAGCGCAAAAACGACAATTCAGGCTCAGTAAACCACTTTTAAAGTGCTCTACTTGTTCCAGCAGTAATGTTCCTGGATTTGCCGTACTGAAACTATAAATTTGTAGCTTCGTATAGTTCTTTTTCAAACGTAGCTTTATTGACAGTCATAATAAAATAACATTACAAGGCAAGTGCAATCAAATGAGCAAATAACATCTAATACCAAAGACATATATGGTAATACTATCAGCAGGTCATTATCAGGGTATTGAATCGCCGAGTGATTAACATTAGTACTTCTAGTAGAAGGATTACCAATGTGACCAATCCTTAACCATAGGTTAAGCAAGCTAGGCTAGTACTTTGTAATGATGACCTGGTGAAAAACATCCAACAGCAAATAAATAAAACAAGTACAAAAAAAAACATAAAACTTCAGCAACAAGGAATATAAACAAACATCAGAAACCATTCGGACTCGACCCGGGTAGACCGCCCACAAAGCGCACCACTATCGGGAGATGGTAACACCAATGAATACGCATAAGTCCCAAGAATCAGATCCATAAACACCAAGCGAACTCACGTAATGCTGTGGTGTTCTGGAGATGCGGCAAACATGATCCATTCTCTCCAAACCCTGTCACACCTATCCCGAGATTGAGTTTGGTTCGCTCGGATCTCCTCCATCCTCTGCAAACAAAAGACCTCTTTAAGCCACTCTGCTATGGTAAGTGACTGTGTAGACCTCCATTTCCTTGGAATAAGGGCCTTCGCTGCAACCAGTAGGAAGATCATCAAGCTGCCCTTAAGGACACACAGAGGCATTGGGAGTATATGGAGGAGAAGAGCCGAGGGATTATCCTACAATTTTAAACCAGTAATTACCTCAATTAGCCTAATGATTTTAGCCCAGAAGGGTCGCAACTCATCGCATCCCCACCACATCTGAGACATAGTGCCAGGTGCAGACCCACACCTCCAACAAGTCGGCGGGACCTGCGGATAAAAAGAATGCAAAAGCGTAGGCACTCTATACCACTTTGTCAGCATCTTATAGTTAAGCTCCTGAATTCTGCAGGACACCGAGGCTTTGTGTGCCAAAGTACAATCCTTGGACCAGTCCTCTGCCTGAAAGGTACACCCCAGCTCCTTCTCCCAGCTTGCTTTAAAGGCCCGCCGCCAGAACAGTGGATCATTCATCAACAGATTAAAATATTGTCGAAATCAATTTACCAGGGGGGATTTTTTGAGCACCACAGGGGCCCCAAACCATCAGGGGCCTAGTTTAAAAATTGTTTTTACCTTTTAACATTAAAGAAAGCCTGATTTGGGATTTTATTGAAGCCCATAATTTTGGGATCTACCTGTACTGGGGCACAAATCTTCATTTGCTTTTTTTAAGGGGAGGAGGGATCAAGGGTTTCCCCCAAAACCCTGGGGCAGGGTTTATTTGGGTGAGCATCCCCATTTTAAAAAGCAAAGGGGGAGGGAATTAAAACAAGGGGGGATTACCCTTCAATGGGGTTTAAAAAGGGGGCCCTTTGGGAACAAAAAAGGCGCGAAATTCCCACTAATTGTTTTTTCAGGCTATGGAAATTTTTTTTGCGTCACAAAGGGCATTTTAGATGTCGCATCCCCTTCGGATAGGGATTTAAGGGCCCAGGGGGGAAAAAGATAAAGGGGACCCCACACATGGGGCCCCCCCTCCATCCGCACCCAGCTTTTCGCCCCTTTTGTGGTTTAAACCAGTCAAAAATTTCCCGGGCTGGCCATTGGGGGCTATGTAGTACAATTTAATTTTTGGGGAAAGCGCCACCCCCCCCTTTTCTTTCGATTTAATTTAACACTTCCCCGGGAATCCCGGGGTTTTTGTTTGACCGCCAAAAACTTTTTTTTTTTTAAAAATTTTTTTTTAAAGTCCCGGAAAAAAAGGGAAATTTGTAATAAACGAAATGGAAATTTGAATAAGTAAAGCAGGGGGGGCAAGACAAATTCATCTTCACTATGTTAAACCTTCCCCCAACGAAAATTTTTTTCCCATCCCTTTTGGTAAGGTCCCCTTTTTTTCCCCTTGCAGCAGGGGGAAAAAAAATTTTAAATCAAATATCCGATCACTTCGGAGGGGAATTCCCTTAAAACCCCCATTAAAGGGGAAAATTGGGGGCTCCAGTTCCCTAAAACCCAAATTTTGAGGTGGCGTCCAAAAATTAAGGGGAAGGGGGGAAGGGGGGGGGTTTCATTTAGCAAAAAAAAATTTTAAGCTTTTTTGGGGGGAATAGGTTCAAAAATTTGGAAAAATTTACTTAAAAGGGGGACCAAAAGCCATCCTTGATTTCCATTCAAAGGGGGGGGGGAGGGGGGGGGGAAATAGGGGGGGTTGGGGGTTTTAAGGAATTTAAAACCAAAAAGGGGGGGAAGGGGAAGGGGCTTTTCGGGATAAAGGTTTTTTCATAAATTTTAAAAAAAAAATTGGGACCCCCTTTTAATTTTTTTCCCCTCCCCTTAATGGATTTTCTCCGGGGGGTTTTTTGTTATTAGCGCCCTTTTTTTTTTGTAATTTAAAGGGTTTTTAAGGGTTGGGGGGAATGCCTTTCCCTAGGGGAATTTTTCCCCCGATCTTTTTTTTTTGGGGGGCCGGCCCCTTAACAAGGGGGTCCCGGGGCAGGCCGCTCGTTTTGTTAAAATTACCCGCCCTGAAAAAATTGGTTGTGGCCCCCCACTGGTTAAAATTTATTTAGGCGAAACGTGGTTTGAAAAAAACTGGCGCCCTGTTCATACATATCGCCCTTTGATTTGAAGTTTGTGCTATATTGGCCTAAAGATATGATCACTCTGTGTCTTTGCTGGGTGTATTTTGGCATGTAATTGCACTGCAATACCCGAAATGTTTGGGCCCCCTTTAAATTCGGTAATCCATACTCTCTTTAGAACTAAAAATTTCCTGCCGTTTTTCCCGCCTAGGGGCAAAAAGAAATGAAGGGGGCTGGGGATACCGGCATATTTTCGGGGCGCACAATAAGGGCAAGTTAACATAAAACCCAAGGGGGGCATGTGGGGGAAAAACTGTCTTTGGGGGGGGGCTAAAACTTTTCCCTTTTGTTTAAAACCCAAAAAATAAAAACAAAAGGGGTGTTAGCAACCCAAAACAGAGCCCATGCAACCCAAAACAGGGGCTCCCCTTTCAAATTTTTTTAGGGGCACTGGTGAAATGAAAAAAGGGGGTTTGATTGGTTGCTATGGGCTCTATTTGGGTTTGCTATGGGGAACAAGGGGAAAATCCTTTGACCTTTGGGGCAGTTTTTTTTACATGTGGTCCCAAGTGTCCCCGTGGGAGTCCTAAATCATTGGTTTCACAAACTATTTTTATTTTTCCTCCCAAAAAGGGAAATGGGTGGGAAGGGTGGCCCATTGGCCTCCTAAACTCAGATGGAATTGGGGGAAATTTTAAAATTTAAAAATTTTGGGGTGTTTATTGGTGTGGGCCCCCAAATGACCTCGACGGGTCGCAGGGATTTTTGCCACTTTGGGGTGGGGAAAAAGCAAAGGAGAAAAGCTGCCGGTGCCACCGAAAAACCCGGATTTTGGTGGGGGAAGGCAACCCTTTGGCGTCGTAACCCTTGGGTTTCTGACATGTGTAACTAGTATGGGTGTTTTGCGGCTTTTGATGGGTTTTCCTTTCCCCGGGGCGGTTCCCCAAAACGTTTTGGGGGGGGGGTCCGTCCCCACGTTTCCCGGGCCAAAGGTTCCCGGTTTTCCGGAATTTTCCCGGCAAAAATAAAAGCCTGTCTCTGCCGGTGATCAGGGGGGTGGTTTCTGCCAGAACCTGGGAAACAGCACGGAGCTGGGCGGACAGAGGTCTGCCCCCCGAGGCTTGGGAAAAAGCCGGGACCCCGGGGACTGGACAAAATGTTTTGGGTTTAGAGGACATTAAAGGGCCTGTTCACAGTGAGAAGGGGGGACCCCTGTCACATGTGTAGTTAGTGGCTAGAAAGGCCGAGGGTTTTTTTTTGTTTGGGCCTTTTTGTACGCTGTTCCCTTTAATTTTTTTCTGGGCTGGAAAAAAAAAAATGGCCCGAAGCCAGAATTTTAAAACTGAAAGCCTGTTTTCCAAAATGCCCTCCGTTTTACCAAAAAACGGGGTTTCCCCAGAGCCCCCCCGAACAAAATTCAAGGGTGGGGCGGCTGGACTGTGTAGTCTTACAAAAGGGTTTAATTGCATATTTAAAAAGAAATGAGAAAATTTTTTCTAAATTTTAGTTGTTTCCTAAGTTTTGATCGGAGGGAAAAGGGGAAAAAAGACCTATTGGGTAGAAGCCAAAGGGCCCCTCTTTTTAGAGAAAAAATTCCTTCCTAACTCCAAATCTGGCAATCGTAACAAATCCCTGGATTAACAACCCTTCCAGAATCCTGGTCACTATAACATGTAACATTATTATAGACATAAAAAATAAAGCACTCACCGGCCCACCAACATAATGTTGTTTAACATCAAAACTTTGTAGAGACCGAAGACGTGCTCTGGATAAATTGCTCAGTCATTAATAGTTAAGCAGACACAAAAATATTCCGAAGAAAAGGATCTGGCACCATCTGTATATACAAAATTATTATACTCCAGAAATGAATGCGCCCCTCATTTGTCCCCTGACAATTTTGGCAAGTTCCACAGTTCACTGTCTTACGAAAGAATCTCTTACTATTTTTATGTAAAAACCTTTTTTCCTCCAACTAGAGGATTCCCCCTTGTTCTGGATAAATCCGGGTATAAATAGTCGGGGAAAGTCCTAACTTCACATATATTTGTACATATTTTTTAAGTCACCCTGAAGCCGTCTTTTCTCTCAACTGATTAAACTTAATTCTAATAATTTTTCTGGATATTTTAGTTCAGCCATTTCTTTTATTATTTTTGTTGCCGCCCTTTAACCTTTCAACCCCTTCATTCTTTCCTGGCACTAGGCCCCAAAAAAAGTCCAAAAAATTTCCATTTGGGGGTCTAACCAGTGACTTGTAAAATGGTGAATGTTTTCTCATATTGTGTATATTGCCTCTTCTATTCACCTGGTTTACCTTGGCAGCGCTGCCTGAACTGGCTTTCCACAGTTTTGTTTACTGTAACGAAGATTCCCAATTCCCTCCATTCGCTTTGCCAGATTTTTTTCATGTAAAAGGGAATCATGGAATGGGTTTTCCTTTCTCATGTGCATAAAATTTTCTTATCAGTGTTTAAACCTTTTTCAATCTGTTTTTGACATTTTCCTGCACAACTAAGCAACCGATCTCTCCTTCAGTTCTATAACGGCTGCATAAAAAAGAAACCCGTTTTAATGGCAGTTTAAGTTATTGCTTGTACAGATTGAAAAAATAACTTACAAACATATCCTCAAGTGTCATCTTTGAGAACCATGACACCCAACTGCTATCCTATCATGTGCTTGATTTGCTGCCACAAGGGTAAGTCATATTGATATTGTCCATCTGCCTTCTCTAGGACAATGACTGGACCTTTATATGGGACTACCTGTTTTTTAAATGACTTATGGTGTTATTGCTTGCAAGAAATACAACTGAAATACAACTGTATTAAAAAGTCATGAGTAGACCTCCTCCATGACCCGGTCACGGCTGTGCTGTCTCTTGCTGGAGCCAAAACTTGAGGCATTTACAATATAATGAGTTGATCATTACTTTCTTGAGCAATGAAAAACACTGCTAAGCTGGCTCACACAGTGAAAGTCAATGCTGGTGTATGGAAGAGACTTTTCCCAGCAGAGATTCCCAGCAGGAAAAGGGTGAAGGTCTAACAGCTGATTACCACTAATCTCAAGAAAGACATCAAATTGAATAGAAAAGGACCACACAAACACCACCGCCAGTGAAAGCAGCGGTCTGGACACCTTCATTCACAGCTACCAGACCCCAACCCAATTCACACTAATGACAAATTTGATTGACATTTCATAACTAGGGACAATTGTCTCCAGAAAGCAAAAATGCTTCTAAATTCTTTGGTGTTTCTTGGTCTGTCAGGAATTACTCCAACAGGGAATAACGGATGAGAATCATGGCCAGGATTTTATCTGGTGACACCACGCCCCAGTTACATTGAAGCTACTAATAACCTTTAGGTATTCTGTACCAGCAGGGGCAATAAACTGCATCAACACAAAAAAAGTTTCAAAAATGTCACTCATCTTCCATCAAGATACGAAGAATGATAATAATATCCTTCTAAGGATCATTTATTAATATGAATCTGGATAATCCCTGGGGTGTTGTAGTAATGACCCATATTGGATATCAACCAGATTATCCAGATGCACTTCTAGGCCGATATGTTGCTCACGAATCTAGGAAAGCTGTGCGTCAATGTCTGCAGGGACCAGTGGGGTGCATAGAAGAGGAGGCATCCCATAACAGTGATTAAAATCATAACCCCCTGTTTAGGTAAACAGTTTTTTAAATGTAATTTCCGCTATCACTTTTAATCATGTTGCTATCCATGCTCTGGGTTCAAACTAGGGCTTCCTCATTCCCTTTTTCTTCAGTAGCATTTCAAATATAGAATGAAACCCATATGGCAGTCATTGACGTAGAAAACATTTATTAATCTTCAAATACCTTGGGTAGTAGAGGAGTGACACGGACAACTGATGCCGAAGCGTCTGTGCAGGCATCGGTTGTCCGTGTCACTCCTCTACTACCCAAGTTTGGGATATCAACTCAAGGTATCACATGTACCACATGTTTTTTGGCTATCATGCTATTTTTTGCACGTATGTAAATAATGAAGATGCGTTACTCACGCTATGTTATTTGAAGATTAATAAATGTTTTCTAAGTCAATGACTGCCATATGGGTTTCATTCTATATTTGAAATGTTACTGAAGGTAAACAGTTTTGCCACCCAAGATCTGCTAGATTTTTTTTATTTCCTTAACCCTTCCATGACTATTGGGTTACGTCCTCGCCCCTTTGTTTGCTAGTATTGCAGTTCTGAAGAGCAAATTAAAAATTTTTAAAGATAGAAGAATGGAAGTCAGCATCTTCCATAAAATAGCATCTTTAATTTATGTGAGCAACAAACATAAAGTGCAACGTTTCAGCCCATATAGCGTGGCCTTTCTCAAGCAGCATAAAAGTGAGTATCACCATCACAATATATATACATATTATAATCCCATTTGCAATCAGTAATAACCAATAGACAATCACCTAATCAATATAAATTATCTAACATGTGCATCTCATTGATCATAGGTCATATTCACCATGATGTCATATAAACTACGATCTTCTGTCATTCACCACATGCGCCGGTGTCTCCCGATGCTCATCTATGCGCCGTCACAGGCGCCCTCAATGGGTTCAGCTTCACAGACATCTACGGCGAATGACACTGGGCTTACAATTGCAATACATTACCTAAGTTTCCATTAATATTCTCTATTATAACAATAAATCTATGGTAAGTACAATACATTCAAATCAATCTGAAGCGGACAATCAATACAAAATAACCTTAGGGTACTATATAGTCAAGGATTATAATAAAATCCCACCATATTAACCCTCACTGATAATCCATATATGATCTCAAATATCCCTATCCTATATTCCCACTTATGTATGCACAATACCATTTCATGATTCATGATATTTACAACTTTTATTGCAAATATATTAAAAAACATTAGGACAAATCATTCAACTCCAGGATCCAACCGTTCAGCGATCTACAAAAACTACAAAAAGAAAACAAGATAAAATTATGAAACAGATAGTTAAAAACAACTGATGATAATAAATCCTAGGTACGAAATTCCAAATTAAGTCCAAGTGGCTGTAATGGTTGTAACTCAAAAATCCATCTACTCTCTTTTTTTCCCAAAAATTTTTCACGATCCCCTCCTCGTCTCAAATTACATTTTTTTTTCATTCAATGGCAAAGGGGATGTATCTAACCAGGAATAGTTCCCCTCCCTCTCCAAGGACCCAAAGCAGTATGTATGTGGTATGTATGTAAAAATCCTCATCAAGTTTACCCAAGAAAAGGTGGCAAAAATGGACAACTTGGAAGGAGCCTGAAAATTAACTGTACGGGAACCCCAGACTGGGATTGAGAAATGGAAAATGTTATGCTCTTTGCCTCACCATATTGCTTCTGTTGCAGTGGATGCCATGTTGTTTCGTTGGTATGAAATAGGAACATTACCATTTATGTTGTGTTTCGTACATTTGCTGCAGTTTCTGTGCAGTTTGGCAACATGCTGGTGGGAACCTGTGCACCAAGAGCGACATTTGTTTTTTGCGCGCATTAATAGCATAGAATGTGCCTGAATCTATGAACCTGTTCTACTGTGGGTCATATATTTTGTGCTTTCTAGCTACAAAGTGACACTTCTGGTTCAGGTAAACCACTTTTAAATTGGTCTACCTATTACAGCAGTAATGTGCCTGAATTTGACGTTCAAAACTCCTAAATTTGTAGTTTTGTACGGTTGTAGTGCGACACCCCTACAGCACGCCCCCCTCTCAGGCGCATTAGAAAGTGCCACAAGCGCTTTGTAATGTGCCTAATATTGGAGCGCGCCTGTTTAAAAATAGAGCGAACGGGGCTGCGCTAGTTTTTTGGCTAAAAAGATGCCAGACTTCTGGCGCAGCCCCGTTCATCAATGTTGTCCCAAGTTGCTATTAGAGTTTGTCAACACAACGGATTCTGCGTTAAATTCTTTGTTAAAATCCTCTTGCCCAATGGCCATGCGCTCTAATGGCCAATCCGCAGTGTCATTCACACAGTGAACTACAGCATGGATTTTCCACACCATGGATTGCAAATATGTGGCGTGGAAAAAACGAACATGTTTATACTTTTTGACGGATCATCATTGGATCCCGCTCGCAGAGGAGTGACAAGTTAGCTCCATTGTAATGGGATTAACCCGCGTCCAAACCAAAGCCAAAAAACTCCTTTGTTAAGTTGAAATCCTTGGCAGCAATCCCAGTTATTGCCTCAAATTTCTGCCAAGGAAACCAGGTTGGACTTTCAACACATTCGTAAGATTAGACACATGTACGAATGGTGCTCGCCCAAATGTGCCACAAAAATAGTGCACCAACCAATGGCATTTTCAAAGTGGCTGAGACAAAACTAATCTTTTTTGGTAGTTTGTTTTCTAACAGGACACATTTGTAAAGTGCATGAACTCAAGTTTGGCGCAGCCCTGCCTAAGACACTTTCTACCGCGCCACGTTACATACATCTGACCCCGAATGCTTCAGCTCATGACTGATTTTGGCCTAAAAAACCAAAGCAAGATGGTTTAAAAAAGACCGCCTGGACTAATAAAACACAGGTCATGTGCAATATCTAATAATAATAATAATCTTTATTTATATAGCGCCAACATATTCCGCAGCACTTTACAATTTGGAGGGTGTAGGTACAGACAAAAAGACATACATTGCACAATGAAAAGCTACTTACAGATGAGACATAAGGTGTGAGGGCCCTGCTCGCAAGAGCTTATAATCTATTAGGGTGTATGGGTGAAACATACGGTAAGAAGTACTAGATTTACAATGGTCCAGCCATGTGACATAAATATGGGGTTGTTTTATGTAGAATTTTGATGAACCCTACAGTTAAAGGGGTTTTATCATTACAAAGATCATGTCTCAGATTATGGGGACAGTAAAAATAAGCACTTTTGTAATTGGGTTGCATTACCTCTGTCACTTGGTTTAGCAGATATGAGCATCTCTGTAAATCTGTCTTCTATTTCTGCTGTTGCTGGTCAGAACGCCCCCTGGTCGATTCTCGCACCCTAGACACGCCCCCTGCACTGTGATTGGCTGGCTGACATTTCATTCAGCCTGTTGGGATACGCCCCTAGACAGGAAACGCCCCGGCCACGCCCCCTGCGCTGTGATTGGCTGCCTGCACACTCTGTGTTTACTCCCCTCTGAGCTGTTAAAATCGATAGTGAAACCAAGGTCTGCTGGCTCTATGTACATCTCCCAGCTTTAGGGTCAATGTTCTGGCAATTACTGGCTGTTTAAGGGGCTTTTGCCAAGAGGTTTATTAACCTCCTCACAGATCCAGTCCTTAAGCTGCTACTTGGAAAAGAAGGCGTTCTGTTCCTCAGATCGAATGCAAGCCCCGCCTCCTTATGTCGTCATCATCTGTAGTGTATAACATAAGGATTCAACACTATGTCTGTATAAGCTGCTTGTGTGGTGCAGAGCTTAGGTGATCAACCCTGCAAGACAAAGGTTTGGGAGTTCAAGCCCCATCAGTAATTTATTTATTTTTTTCTTTAAAATTTGTACACATATGTAAAGATATGAAAATATATGTGTAGACATCTATAATTTTATTCATATACACACACAAAGCTCCCCTATATAGTGTCCTATCCTTGCAGTCACACCAAGCACTTCCAACATACGTGATACAATG
The DNA here is from genome assembly GCA_025379985.1 of Phyllomedusa bahiana. NCBI lineage: Eukaryota > Metazoa > Chordata > Amphibia > Anura > Hylidae > Phyllomedusa > Phyllomedusa bahiana. The sequence goes on from JAODAL010003058.1 coordinate 58,746, forward strand.
CATATATTCTGGGGGATGAGACATGATATAGGGGAGCCCTGTATGTGTATATATATCATTATAGAGATTAACATATATATTTTAGGTCTCTCTACATATGTGTAGAATTTAGGGGGGGAAAAAAATATACCCTGTGAGGGGACTAGAACTCCAAACCCCTTCGTTGTAAAAGCAATAGTCTACCACTACTCTACCGCTGCACCACCAGCCAAAGTTAATTACAAGCTGAGCAGGACCTTCTCTCAAAGCTGATGTGCTTCTTCCCCATTGTTTTCACTCACATGTTACTGACAGCAAGCAGAGATCTTTACTTGAAGCTGACATTTGTAGTTGAGTAAAGATCTCTGCCTGTTGTCAGTACAATTTGGATGAACACCACTAGAGGTAACAGCTGCTGGCTTTCAGTTGTGTGTAAACTAAGACATATGACAGGTGATTGCTGGAGTTTGGAGCCTCAAGGCTGCAGACATAAGCAGGGAGGAGGCTACAGAGCTGTTATATCCAGACAACCTTCTGCATCCCCTGCTTTAAACAAAATGATGATGTCACAGTTCTTCAGTGAGGGGAGACACACCTCCTGGGAGGAGAGACACGCCTGCTCACAGGAGAGACACGCCCCTGGATTTCAAACTCAATCTGAGAAAATTAGCTGAACAGCACGAGCAGCTCAAACGATAACACCCCTTTAAGTGCCGAAAATGAGATGAGTGCTCTAGTGAGTGAGGGGGGTTAGCCATTAGGGATTCTGGCAGGCCACAGTGAAAAGATGTGTTCTCAGGGCCCTCTTAAAGCTATGAGAGTTCTTAGTGTGCCTGATCGCCCACGTTAGAATGTTCCAGAGAACTGGTGCCGCATGTGCAGTCTTGGAGATGGGCATGGGAGGTTCGGTTGATTGAGGAATGTAATTTCATATCATCAGCAGAGCAGAGAGAGCAGGTAGGGTAGTAGACAGAGATGAGGGAGGAGATGTAGGGAGGAGCAACACTGTGGAGAGCTTTATGGGGAGTGTGATGAGTTTATGTCATATTCTATACTGAATGGGCAACCAGTGCAGTGATTGACATAGGGTAGAGGCATCAGTATAGCGGCTGGAAAGCCAGACAAGCCTGGCTGCTGCATTCAGGACAGATTGGAGAGGAATCTAGTATAACCCCAAGACAGCAGGCCTGCTGCCTAGGAGTTATGGTGGTGCCACACACTGAGACAGAAATAGCAGGATGGGGGTGGTTAGTGGACGGTCGGATGACTATAAGTTCAGTTTTAGTAAGGTTTAGTTTAAGATACAGGGAGGACATGATGTCAGAGACAGCGGACAGACAGTCACTGGTGTTCTGTAGCAGGGCAGGAGTGATGTCTCGGGAAGAGGTGTAAAGTTGAGTGTCATCAGCGTAGAGCGGGAATTTGAAGCCAAATCTGTTGATGGTTTGTCCAATGGGGGCTGTGTACAATGAAAAGAGGAGAGGACCAAGAACGGATCCCTGAGGAACCCCGACAGCAAGAGTGAGAGGAGAGGAGATAGAACCAGAAAGTGAGACACTGAAGGAGCGGTCAGACAGGTAGGAAAAGAAACAAGAGAGAGCGGTGTCCTGGATGCCGATGGCGCTGAGCATGTGGAGGAGAAGATGGTGATCAACAGTGTCAAAAGCTGCAGAGAGATCGAGGAGAAGCACCAATGAGTAGTTACCCTGAGATTTAGCAGTGAGGAGATCATTGGAGACTTAAGTTAGAGCAGTTTCTGTGGAGTGTAGGGTGCGGAAACCTGATTGTAGAGGATCGAGAAGAGAGTTAGCAGAGAGATAGCGGATTAGGCGAGAGTAGACCAAGCGTTCCAGGATTTTAGAGATGAAGGGCAGATTAGAGACTGGTCGGTAATTAGCAGCGCAGGATGGGTCCAGAGGGGGCTTTTTCAGTAAAAGAGGTTACAGATTGTAGTGAGGTGAGAGAGGACAGCTGGAGAAATGGACTGGACAAGGTGGGAGGGAATGGGGTCACTAGAGCAGGTGGTGGGGCACGCAGACAAGAGAAGCCTGGACACTTCTTCTTCTGTCGTCGATATCTTGATATCAATATCTTGATACATTCAATAAAATACTACCCAAAACTATATCAACACAAGATGAATTTTATTACAATGTACACATATAGAGACAATATAAAAAATGTGCATAGGGTTGTCTCCTTGAAAAAACCTTGAGACTCTCGGTTCACATATTTTGATCAAAAGATGTTTAAGCTGCCCACGACTTTCAACGTGATCTCAAAATCGGGCAGTCCTATGCTATCTATACCTCTCAATCGAGCCAATCAGGCCTCTCACTGGGTCACCGACCTCCATTATTCAGAGAGAAAAAATAAAAAACACCCAACCTGCAAAGCTGCCCTTCTTATGACAGCCTGTGACCCAGCGAGAGGCCTGATTGGCTCGAATGAGAGGTAAAGATAGGATAGGACTGCCCGATTTTGAGATCACGTTGAAAGTCGTGGGCAGCTTAAACATCTTTTGATCAAAATATGTGAACCGAGAGTCTCAAAGTTTTTTCATGTATGATAGATAGCATAAATGCTTCTTTAGGGATTTCCACGTAGTGTATTGCCCTTTTAGGGTTGTCTCCTGGCACCATTTGGTCTGTACCCCCTTTTCTCTATTTATTTGATGATTGTGCATAGTACTTTATGCCAGTATCTCAATACATATGTATTTTCTATATGAATTGATGTTGGGGCTCTATTACTTGCATCTGATTTACTCTTGAGAGTTTGGTACTGTGTTTGCTCTGTTTAATATTGGGTTACTTACCTTGTGGTAGTGTCTTCAGTACTCCAGCACCGCTTTTTTATTGTGTTTTTTATATTGTCTCTATATGTGTATATTGTAATAAAATTCATCTTGTGTTTATTATATATAGTTTTGTGTAGTGTTGTTTTGTTGGGCGTGGTTACATGCTGCATTATACCCATTTTTTTGTATGGTTATTAGTCCTGTTTTTTGATCGGCGGCTGCCTTCAATAAGACGAAAAATTGCTCTCTATTTAATGTCACTGTGAATATCCGAATAGAGATTATCTATAAAACCTATTGAAGTTGGATTAAAATTTTGCACGGCCGCAGCTGAATATATATGAAGGCTGGTTTTTGTGGGACAAGCTGTGTTTTTTAATGGAGTGCTAAGGTATTTTTTCGAAATTGTGTACAGAGGTCTGGCTACCCTACCTCGAGCACCCGAAGACATTCTAATAATTACACATATGGTGTGCGGCATCCTTTCCAGAGATATCTTTTTTAATGGTACCATTCACTGTAGCAGATAATGTACTGGGAAATAAAAAAAACTAACAAACTTATTTGTGGGGTGAAACAGGAAAAACATAATTGTGCCATCTTTTGAGTTATGTTTTTATGGGGTTCACCGTGCAGTATCAATGACATAGCAATTTGTAATAACAAATTTATATTGTTTTCCTTATGTTTTTTTTAACTTAATAAAATAAACTTCTTTTCTTTTTTTGCATTTGATTTGTGGTGCCGTTTTCCGAGACCAGTAACTCTGTTATTACATCTATTGACCTGTGTGCGGGCTTGTTTTTTGCGGGTTCAAGTGTAGCTTTTTTTATACTATTTTAGGATTTTTATGACTTTTTATAGCTTCCAAAAAACAGAGTTATGTCTGGTAACTCAGAGTTATCTCTTCTGAAGGCAGGTAACAACTACAACCAAGAGAGACAACAGTATCCTTGATGATCTGATGTAATTGTATGTGGAAGGGAGTTAAGGAAGTCGCCCTTGATCAGGTTCCCTTTAATGTTTGAAGAATATCAGCCAGTTAGATTGTTTGTTCTTCCTGTATTCAGGGGCACAGCTACCTCTTGCCAGTATTATAAATGGCACATGGCAGGTGAGGGACCCCTCCTCAAGAACTTGTTCTGGGTCCCCTGAGATTCAGGCTATATCCATAATTATACGGATGATCTAAGGAACAAAAGGATGAGAATCTATTGCACAAAAGAGAAGTAAAGGAAGTTATTATGTGAATTTGGATTATAAAACTAAAGCAGTGATGCTGTATTTCATATAACATAGATTTAGCAGCGGGAGTCTGCTTACATTGTTCAGTTCAACCTACTGGATGTTATTCATGTACTAAGCACTAGGGGGCAATAGAAGGTTAAATACATAATACATATCACAACAGCTAAAAAAAAGGTGACGCTTCTATATTACAAATAGTGTAAGCAGATAATAAACAAATCATTTTAAAGTCCACATATATTCTGCTGCTGCAAAGACACTGAGGATTTAATGATGGTGAAAACTGGCGCAAAGATCATAGATCTTGTACTATTCTAGACTCCTGCTTTGGAAATACAAACATACCACATTTGATCCCGTGACATGTAACTACTAAAACAACACCATCGTTTCATTTTATTATGTGTGAAAACATGGTCTGTACCTGTAAAACTGGAACGGACAATTTTATATTTAAACAGTTGAATTGTTTTCAGTGCGTAAAAAGGAATCTACACGATGAGGGACCTAAAGGGTTTTCCCAAGTGAAGTCCTTGTGTTGACCTCTTCTAGCAAAGTATTACAAAGTCTATCCTCTCACATTTTACGGTGGATGAGTGACAACCGATCAAAGTGTCGATACCGGTATTATATAAACATCAATTGTCATCTAGCTTTACGAGATATACCACCACATTGTACTTACAATCCTCTAATGGTGTGAAAAAAGGAACTAACAAGACAACAAAAAAGAACAAATAATAAAAAGTATAATAAACAAAAGTCAAAAAGCAACAAAAAAACCTAGTATACATTTTATATTACCAAAATATAAAGAAAAAAGTTAGTGCTCACCAAAATTTTAAATCTTGCAGTTCTTAGAATGTCTCCCGAATGTCGAACTGGTGCCAAGGGAGGAAAAACCCGTCGGACACAGGCACATGCAATGCAGCAAAACTCCAAAATCTCGAACCTCCGGCACCACAAACTATTTTTAAAAACATCTCCTTTAATCCATATTTATATTATAATATTCAGGGTTCTCCACTCCATCTGATGCATTTCGAGCGATAAAACGCTCTTACTCGTAGACTGGAATGGAGAACCCTGAATATTATAATATAAATATGGATTAAAGGATATGTTTTTAAAATAGTTTTTGGTACCGGAGGTTCGAGATTTTGGAGTTTTGCTGCATTTAAAGGGGTTTTGCCAAGAAGTGAGTTCTTTACCTCTTATCTGCTCAGGAGAGAAGATAAACAAAGCATGCTGAGTCACGGGGAGAGGGAAAGGGAGGTGAGCAGAGAGCGAGGAAGCAGGGAGCGTCTGCAAAGTTTACTCAAGTAATTACATTACAACCAGTGGATTCTCTATACAGCAGACAGCCTCATACACTGCACTTTTGTCCCCAGCCCCTTGCAAGCTCCTTAATGTTCCCTGTCATCAGATAAAAAGTGCAAACACGCAAGCGCGGCCAGATAAGCTCCTGTCAGTGTCGTGGCCGTGTCTAATGTAAACTGTCAGGAAACTAAGGGGGACTGAGCAATGCTGTAGCTCTCACAGGCTTCACTTTTTGTAATCACATATATTTAGAAAAGTGATTAAACACCCATTTTAGAGGATCCCACGTCAAGATTACATCGAGGCAAAAAACCTTTAATATCACCAAGGCTGTAACTGTAGATGGAGAGGGACAACTGCAGCTTGTCTCTTTGGCACATAACAAGACTGCAGTCAATAATTTCGATGCCCTGTAACCAACTTCTATATGCAAAATTGAGAAAATTAAATGTTTTCTCTGTTGCAGAGTTTCATTGTTCTTCCCCCCACTTTTCTCAGTTGTAAGCTGGCCATACACATTAGTTAGCCAATGGCTGAATGCTTGCTTGACTGACAGCTATCTCTCCCGATTCCTCCATACATGGACACGTGGCTGGGCTGAGCATGCATGTTGTGAGAATAGGGACAGGGAGTAATCTGCTCCTAGATTCTTCAGGTAGTGGCTTCTATCTATAGAATTGTTTTGGGACATATAAGTTGATATCTAGATGCCATGTGCTTATCAGCCCTTCACCACTGTCATCTGCTGTCGGGGAACAGACTGGAGACCCTCATACACATCAGATGGATGACCGATCCAACCAAAATTGGCAAGTTTGGCAGACATTTGTCCAATGTGTATGGCAATGGGGAAGAAGACATACACAACAGATTAGAGAGTGAATCGGGAGGAAAGCATCCACGCTTTCAGGGAGGGCAGATCATATAGACTGTAGTGTATTGGAATGTAGATAAGGAGAAAAGCGCACATGGCAGGGGAAAGGGAATAGATAACCTAAGCTGTGTATCGGTTTAGATAGGAAGTGGAGCACCCATGGTAAACTCTGCAGGGGAAGGAAGGGGGAAATAGCATAATCAGTATCTGTCAACACAAGGGAAAATGGATTTCTTATGAGCTGTAGAATGGGAAATAAGTACAGGAATGAGGATTTACTAGTTGATGAAGAATAAACAGTTCAGTCCAGATATTGCAGGTTTTGGTAAAGAGACAAGTGTTTTCCCATGGTGTGCAATCCTGGAGATCTCCATTCTAACCAATAAAAGCATTGAAAAAGAAGATTATATGGCTTAGGCCCCATTCATATCTCATTTTGGCAGCCTGTACGTGGTATCCACTGTAAAAATTTACCCTGACGGATACTGTGGCAGGACCATAGACCTCTATAGAGCAGATGTATTTCTAATTGGGCTTTAATGCAGAAGCTGTATATAATCTCTAAAAAGGGAAGATGTAGCCAATTAGGGCTATGATTACCCTTTAGAGGTCTACAGTCTGTTATGGTATCCGTCAGAATTTATTTTACAGTATCCCTACGAATACTATGAAAGGGGAACATCTCTCCTTGAGGAGAGCACCAGTTAAGGCGTGTAGAATTAGATGGCCTTTTAGCCCTCTACTAAGCATCTGCATATCACAAGGCATTATGGGAAAGGAGCTGGGAAGCTCACTATGCCCTCTGTTGGATGTAACAAATCCTCAATTTACTTCTGATTCACTGAATCTTTGAGAAGCAAAAAGGAATATTAGCCAAGCCAATATCACTCATCTACATTCAGCCGTTTTGGGGTTTTGCCCCACATCAGTGTAGAGCAGAGCGATACTGGCTTGACTAGGTGGGAGGCAATGAGTGAGAAAGCCTTAACTGGTGCTCTCCTCAAGGAGAGATGTTCCCTTTTCTCAGCCACTCATTGCCTCCCACCCAGTCAAGCCAGTATCGCTCTGCTCTACACTGATGAGGGGCAAAACCCCATAACCGCTGTATGTAGATGGGTGATATTGGCTTGGCCAATATCCCTTTTTGCTTCTCAAAGATTCAGTGAATCAGAAGTGAATCGAGGATTTGTTACATCCAACAGAGGGCGCAGTGAGCTTCCCAGCTCCTTTCCCATAATGCCTTGTGATATACGAATACTATGAACAGGCTGCCAAAACCGGATGTGAATGGGGCTTTAAAATGAAGAATTGTTTAGTGAAGCATTTACAGAGTTACAGATACTGATAATATTTTCACAAGTGCATGTTGAATCATAGCAAGGTGCAACAATTTGGCCTTAGCGTGTGAGTCTGGAAAATCGTAACGTGAGTGATGATAACCTATGAACATGTTGGCGCTATTCTGTATAAACAATGGAGAATAATAATGAAAAGCAATTGTTCTGGAAGCTAAATTCATTGCGATACAGATTTTTATGCTTCTCAAACAAGATTCAAACCTCTTTAAAGTAATTGTAGTTGATAGAGGATACTTTTTCAATCCTTCTTGCAGTGCAGTTAGATCTCCCCGGTGTTGCCTGCTGCAATACATTGTATGTTATAACCGCTGATCGCAGACTTGAGGATGACAGATTTAAGCAATGTGGTGAGTCTGGGCAGATCAGAAATGCCTGGTTTGCAAACTTTGTGAAGGGAATTATGTCATTTCCTATTTGTTTCTTATGATTCTCTGAAAAATGTTGTCTTTGCCCTAAAGGTAGACCAAGTGTCCATCAGCACTCATGTTATTTTTTATTTACCTGCACATTTCAACTTTCGGGAGTTACAGTTCCTCTTTGATGCTGAACTATTGCTGCCTGATCAAGACTGCTCTGATATGACTTTTCCACTTTGCTTGAATTGTATGTGTTTACCTACTGTACATATTGCTGGGAAAAACAAAATAGGAAGACTATTTTTCGAACCAGGGTCAACAAATCAATGCTCACATGTCTGTGGTTTACTACATTTATTATATTATATTTATTTTTTGTGCTTGTTACACCAAATAAGCACTCTACAAGAGCAGATGGGCCCATTTAAGTCTATTTCCTAACCCTTCAAACTAGGGTTAGGAAATAAAGGTTTAAAAGGGTTTTGCCAGGACGTGCCTTATCTGCTAAGACCCTTTAAAGTTCATTGATTAATGGCCCTCTCATCAAAGCTTAGGGAAAACCCTCCCTGCTCATGGTTTTTGTCTGGACTGCAATTCTAGCATCCACCAGAGGTCAAAGCTCAAGGTTCTACTCTCCTATGAGCAAGGAGTACAGGAGAGGTGAAGGACCTAATAGCCATCCTCCCAACCCCCTCTGGAACCTTAGGTAGAGCTCCCCTATGGAATGCACATGGATAGTAAAAGACCCAGTGGGTCAAAAGCAAATTGAGGATTTGTTACCTCCAATAGATGGCGCTTGAGCTTCTTAGCTCCTTTTCCCTAATGCCTTGTGATATGCAGATGCTTCGTGGAGTGCAAAAGACAAATTTTAATCTCCGCACGCCTATATAGGCGCTCTCCCAAAGGAGAGATCTTCCCTTTCTGAGCCACTCATTGCCTCCCACTCAACCAAGCTAACATCGCTCTGCTCTGTACTGATGAGGGGCAAACACCCCAAAACGGCTGTATACAGATGGGTGATGCTGGCTTGGCTAAATATCCCTTTTGCTTTCTAAAGACCCAGTGGGTCAAAAGCAAATTGAGAATTTGTTACATCCAACAGAGGGGGCTTGAGTTTCTTAGCTCCTTTTTCATAATGCCTTGTGAGATACATGGATAGTAAACACATAAGTGCCAAAAACAGATAAAGCACCATGCTTACTACCCCTAGTGGCTGGGGAATATAAAAAATCCTCATGTTTAATTCAGTAAGGAGACCAGAATAAAACAGACGTATGTACTGAAATAGAGTGAAAGAATGAAATGTTGGGCAAGTGCTCCATTCAATCATATTGGTTTCCATCCTACCAGGTCACCACACCACATCCCAGACTTTCAACAGGAGTCTCCAAGTTGCCTTTAGGTAGTATCTGGGTTAAGCTGTATATATCCTAGTCTAAACTCCCATGTGCCTAATGTACTTACCCTATCACTCATTGTGGCCGCTTTTAGTCAAAAGACAAGCTGTCAATCAGAAGCCCTTCTTCAGAAGCAAAAAACTGCCCTGACTTTCCAAGCCAGAAGGTCCTGTTAGGGTCAGGAACCAGTGATAGTCTTCACTGAGGCTTATGGAAAACTGGTGTATTCTCCAGCATCTAATTAGGCTGAGGCCACCAGATCCACAAAGTTCTAATTCTAGGTTTTATTCCACCAGTAGGGGCAACTTGATGGCAGCAAACCAAGCTCCTTTGACTAACAGAACAAAGAGCTCATTTATACCTGTGTATCTGGCCTCTGTGTTCAGTATATGGGGTTTCACTGACAGAAATGGAGCTAATGATATTTTAGGGACTTTTCCACACCTCTGTATTTTTGTGTTGACCCCATTTGGTATCGCCTGTATTTTTTTAATGAATACGCAACATGCTTCATCATATGCTGTATTATGGCTATAAGCTCCTTATAAAAGCCTATGAAGTTCAGTTAGTAAGAATCTGCAATAGACTGAATCAGTATTCGGACACTCAGAGTATTAGCCGGAGGCTTCACAAGAAGCAGGATATTAGCTTCAAAGAGGGCTATACCAACATAATCATAGAGACAGGAATATACACGGCACATGATCTGTGAGCGACAGGACTGTCAATAGATAGCAATGTGATGCCCTAGCCGTCTGGAGATGGATGTAGAGGCTTTATTTTGATTGATCCAAGAACATCCTAAAGCGGGAAACTCCAAAGAGGAAGGTACATGGACAGGGACTGGGCAAATACAAAAAGTGTACAAATACAAAAACCAGATGCCAGATTGGTACTATAACTACATTATACAAGCTTTCGGTTATGCGACCGGTATTTGCACTGTTTTGTGGCCTTTAAGATGCTTATATTCCATCCGGAAACTGGACAGGAGAATGTGCATACACAATGTTTTGCGGGCGGACCGCCGGCGGCAAAACAGCCGGACGGAAAACCTGTGCATTGGGGACTGCTGCCCGGGTTTTCCATAGACCCCGTTCTGCTGGTTTTCGGCCGGTTTTTCAGGTGGTCTGCAAAACCGCAAACCGCCTGAAAAACCGTCCGAAAACCCGTGCAGTGGGGACATGCCCTAAAGGCCTTTCAGTGGGTGTTTCAATAGGTGAAGCCATGATATTTTATAGAAGATGAAACTGAAAATCCTGGACTTCCAAAAAGAGCTTAAAACTAAAACCAAAGAAAGAGAACACTAACCAGAATACTAATACTAACTGCAAAATGGATCTCAAGAAACAAAAATACTTTTTTTTTGTCTTACTAATCAGTGAGATCACAAGCCATTATGGGAAAGGAGCTAAGAAGCTCAGGCACCTTCTATTGGATGTAACAAATCCTCTTTAAGAAGCAAAAGGGATATTAGCCAAGCCAATATCACTCATCTATATACAGTTGTTTCGGGATTTTGCCCCTCATCAGTGTAGAGCAGAGAGTGATATTGGCTGGCTGGCTGGGAGGCAATGAGTGGCTTAGGAAGGGGAATATCTCTCCTTGGATTTCCTATACGGTGCTCTCCCCAGGAGAGATATTCCCCTTCACTAAGATGACAGTTTTACTTTATTATCTATATACTTAGAGGAGCTGTCATCTATCCTGACATGTCTATTTCAGTAAATACTTTTCCCCACGAAATAACAATTCTGCAGCATCTTCTCCTAGCGCCTCTGTGTTGTATGGCTCCTCTGACACTGCTTCTGGACATTACTAAAATGTCAACTGGGTGTTACAAATTGGAGGTGTGTCTCTGCACAGTTTGTGTTCGACCAATCAGTTATCACGTCGGTGTGTGCCGGGACAAACTACTTTCATAATCAGGATGGTAACACCCAGTTGACTATTTAGTAATACATTTCTAGGGGGGAATAACATAAAAACTGCACAACACAGAGATATAAGAAAATATGTTCAAGAATTGTTACTCCTTGGGGAATAAATTTACTTACTAAAAACAAACATGTCAGGAGATGTCACAGGTCTTCTTTAGGCGTGAATGAGGCCTTACAAAGTGAATGTATACAAATGAATAGATAGATAGAACTTCGCTTGTTTAACCCTTTTAGGGACCAGCTGTTTTTCTTATTTTCCTTCATTTTTTTGCAGGACAGGTTGTAATTTTCATTGGCACCACTTTAGGATGCAACTAATTTTAATAATTAATAATAATAATTGTTGATAGCTATAGAGCAAGTGTACATTTGGGGGGTAGGTGGACTATTTAGCTCATTTAATTTGATTTCTATTTTTCTTTTTTTAAAGGGGTTGTCTCACTACATTGATTCATCTCACCTCAGTTCTGTTTTCTTGGTTTCAATTTGAATTCAGGGGAGTGTTTACTGGCTTCCACTAGGCTGCAGTAGAAGCCAGGTCTGTAGTTATAGCAACCAGTGCTGGCAGCCTATCACGGGAGACTGAAAAGGTCTGTAGCTATAGCTACCAGTGCTGACAGCCTATCATGAGAGATTGAACAAGTCTGTAGCTATAGCAACCAGCGATGCCAGCCTATCATGAGAGATTGAACAGGTCTGTAGCTATAGCGACCTGAGGAGCTGATGCAGCCCATACAAGAGGGGATATCTCAGAATAGGTAGGACACTGTTAATGGACACATATTGCAAAGTGACTTGTTTTTGCAAGATCTTTAACATAAAAATCAATCCTTGTTGTGAGACAAACCCTTTAAGGAGACAAGTAGTTGCAATCATTCGATCTCTTACATAATGCCTTGGAATACATATAAATGTAGCTACATATCATTTTTTCATAATATTTTAGCTGAGATAACCTTCTCTTTGCAATATAATAATACATTGTCAGTAGACAGATGCCTCTGGCAGACATGAGGCCTTTGTTCGGCCCCAGCTGCCTTCAAAATCCTTTGGCACCCTGCAATAACAGCACTGGGCACGAATGGGATGACAGAGAAAGCCACCTCTTGTCAAAATCCATAAAAGCTGTGGTCGCCGATGACCATGGCATCTAATGTGTTAAATGTCTGTACTAGTAGGTAACTCCATTCACAGCTGTTGCAGGGGATTTTAGCCGTATACTACAGTCATAACCTGCTGCTGAAGGCATGGACCTAGCTCCTCTTCCTGTGCCATCCCCTGGATCTACCATTATGGCCATCTGCAGTAAGAACACTGCTATTTGGACATAATAGTGTGTCTACCTGGTGGATTTTCCCACAATTAATATTTATAGGTGCTCAATGTCTGACAACTGTTTAAAAAAAACATAATGGGGCACATGTATAAAACAGCCTCAGACTAGACAGTCGTACGTCTCTCGTTAGGTTAGTGCAGCATTCATCAGTATGTATGAAAGTGTCTCCTATCACTTTATAAATGTATCCCGTTGTGAGACACATTTATGTGCGCCAAAAAGTGTCCGCTCCAAATTTTGAAATTTTTTGAAAATTGCATGGAGTAGTACACTATTTATGTGACCCATTCCGTCAAGAAGCATTCATAAAGTGTCTAATCTTATAGATGAAGTGAATTAAGAATTAGCAAAGGTGTCCAGGATGTCACATGTGTGCCCATTTTGGGTGTAAAACCTTTAAGAATCTGTCGGATATGGCCTACAACAGGGTTTGTTTGTCTCATATCATGTTAGAAAACTAGCTCAGCCAGTTTCTTACATGCCTCCTATATGCCTTGTCAGGAAGGTGACCTATGGAGATTATGGCATTTTCTGGGAACATAATAATGGGAATCAAAACAAAATACCAAAACAAGCAAAAAAACCTAAAAAAATATAATTTTATTGAATATATGCACCAATAAACACAAATAAACACACAAAGACAGCAATATGGATAAAACCTCCCTTGGAACTGCAAACACGGAATCTACCAAAATAGATCACACAAAGCATTCAATAAAGAATATATAGATAACCACTACATCAGCCATAAATAGTACTAATCATTTATAATGAATGCAAATTTGCAAATAACATAATCATAATACAGACCAAGGTATGAGGCACTGGACCCCACTGGTGGGAATGAGTTTACTGGCAGATCTCTGACTACTGCAGGGTAGACCGTTCATGCATTTTTCCCATAATAAGGGTGCATCAGTCCATGGTTTTCAAACCCAATATCACCACATTGAAGTGGAGCCCAAAGTGTTGCACTAAAGCAGCAGTATTTCAATTTTCTGAATTCCACCAAGACCTCTGTTAGGCTATGTCTACGTAGCACAGGTTTTCTGAGGTTTTTAGTATTTAGAAACCTCTGAAAGTCTGACAGAGAACCTTTCACATAGACTTCAATCCAAAAAATCAACCTGTAGTCTACATAGGTCAGTATTCAAAGATGAAGGTTTTAGTTTTTAGGTTTTAGGAACATGTTGTAAAATCTGCTAGAGTCTGGCAGAAAATTTACTATTGAAGTCTATGGCTGTGTCTACACCGCACAGGTTTTCTGGCAGATTTTCTGTGGTTCTTAGTATTTAGAAACCTCTGAAAATCTGACGGAGAATTTTTCACATAGACTGCCTGAAAAACTGCCCAAAAAACACCAACAAAAAACTAAAAACCACCCAAAAAAACTCATGGAAAACCCAGCTGCTTTGGACAGAAAACTGACAAAATACTCAGATTCAAAGCGGTTTTTAGGTTTTGGTTTTTGATGAGTTTTTGTCCTCTGCTGTGTAGACCGAGCCTTATAGCTCCTGTTACTGTCCTGACTGAAGTAATCTTCCCTCTCCTGCTTCAATGATTTAGTCTTCAGTGATAAGAAGTGAATATTCTGAAACACTCCAGTGCCTTTGCTCAGTTTTGAAGATATATGTACTAAGCTTTTTTGTTTTAGCTATTTTTCTTTGGGATTTGGCATTCTTCAGTTATCAGGGAGGTAAAACTAATAACCGGCTTCCGCAATTACCAGTGCTATTAGCTTGCCAAGCATTATATTTCTTTCTGAACTTCAATAACTTGAAAATAGAAAATGCACCTTTTACTTTGCTCTAGAGTCGTTTGTTTAAAAATAATGAATATGTCCTTTGTTATTACATTGGAGATTTTCAACTCAATAATCATCTGATTGACACATTGATACATGATTGGTGACACAAAAGACACCTACATACACCTTTGAAGGCATAATGTAAAGGTATAATTCCCTCTATCAATCAATCAATGTATGTATCTTTTTATTTCTTACAGTATGCTCAATGTTGTAGATGTATATATGATTATGACATGTGTATGTAACTATAATGTAGAAGGTATCAAGGGGTTTTGCCATAAGTAAAATGATGTGGGCAATGTAAAATAAATAATAACACTTTTCACATTCATCATTATTACACAATCTCACCGTTTTGTTAGTGCTCTTTGTGAATCCATTGTTTACAGCTGTTCAGGGATACGACCAGGGTGAGAGCTCCTCAGTCTGTTGCACGCTCAAATCACCTTCCTCTGGACCTACCGAATGTTCAAACCCAGATGCGTCATCTACTCCGTCCTGTGCCCTTATTATTATCAACAATTCAAATAAAGAAACTTCAATGAGTCGTGGCATTGAAAGAGAAATTAGATCCACAGGTTTGGTTCTGCAGGATTTGAACCAAGGACTTGTGCCCTGGGGCAAAGTTTTACTTATGCTACAATGTAGCTACTTATGTTCTACGTAAACAGATCTTTTTTTGCTAAAGTGAGGAAGACGTGATGGCATCTGCTGTCATATGATAGCATTCAACAATCACACACGCCCCTTAGACACGAGCGAAGAGCGGATGCAGGAGGTATAAATGGGTCACTGGCAAAACCCCTTTAAACTCATCTATCAACACTCAATCAATCAATCAACATGTATGTTCAGGGACCGGTCAGGACACAACACAGCACAGACAAGTGGACCTGACTCTGATCCCAGCCCTGTCTTTGCTTTTGGGGAACCACTCCTAATAGGCGGCCACAACCGAAGACTGATAGCTGCACTGTATAGGTGCGCACAGACAGGACAAACAACACAGAACAATAAGCGTAGTCAGGCGGTTCCAAAGTCTGCAACATACGAGCAGGTCAGACAGCCTAGGACAACAACCATGCCAGTTCAAAGGCACTAAATCACCTTTCGTTCCCCATACTGAATGCCGGTTTGAACTGCAGGAGATTGTCTTGACCATTACTAAAATGCCTAAATGCACTGAGTTGCCGCCATGTGATTGGCTGATTAGAAATTAAGTGTTAACAAGCAGTTGGACAGGTGTACCTAATAAAGTGGCCGGTGAGTGTATAACCCTTTGAAGGGCATAATGTAGAAGGTATTAAATTCCCTCTATCAATCAATCAATGTATGTATCTTTTTATTTATATATGTATGTATCAATGTATGTATGTATGTATGTATCTATGTATGTATGTATCTTTGTATGTAACTATAATGTAGAAGGTATTGAAGGGGTTTTGCCATGAAGTAAAATTGATGTGGGAAATTTGTAAATTAAATAATAAACATTTTCAGCATTCATCATTATTAAAAATTCTGCACCGTTTTTTTTTTTAGCTGCTCCCTTTTGTGACCATTGTTTACAGCTCGTCTCCAGGGATACGACCAGGCTAGAGCTCCTCAGTCCTGGTCGCACATGCTCAGACATCACCTCTCCTCTCAGGCAGCTACTGAATGTTCAAACCCCAGGTTCTGTCATTCTACTCCCGTCCTCTGTGCTCCTTATTAATTAGTCAAACAATGCAAATAAAAAAGAAACCTCAATGAGGTCTGTGCATTGATAAAGAGAAGAAAAAATCCACAGGTTTGGTTCCTGCAGGGATTTGAACCAAGGACCCTTGTGCCTCTGGAGGCCAAAGTTTTACTTATGAGCTACAATGTAGCTACTTATAGTTCTACACGTAAACAGATCTTTTTTTGACTAAAGAGAGGAAAGACAGGGTGATGGCATCCTGCTGGGTCATATGATAGGCAATTCAAACAAATCACACACGCCCCCTTCTGAGCACACAGAGCTGAAGAGCTGGATGCAGGAGGTATGAAATGGGATCATGGCAAAACCCCTTTAAACTCACTCTATCAATCAATCAATCAATGTATGTGTCAGGGACCGGTCAGAGACACATACACAGACACAGACAAGTGGGCCCTGACTCTGATCCCAGCCCCTGTCCCTGCCTTTTGGGGAACCCGACTCCTTAATAGGCCGGCCCCAACCGGAAGACTGATAGCTGCACTGATATAGGTGCGACACAGACAGGACAAACAGACACAGAACAATAAGCGTAGTCGGGCAGTCCAAAGTCAGCAACAGTACTGGCAGCGAGGTACAGAGACGTGAGACAAAGAGGATAAACAGAGTCCAAGCCAAAGGTCAATACCGGTCGTGTGCAGCAGTACAAAATCACTAGGAAACAGAGAATAGTCAGGAGAACAGCAGTGTCAAACACAGAAAAGGCAAATGCAAAGGAAGGGCTAGCTATAAGCAAAAGACCTCTATGGCAGGCAAAGATGGAAGTGAAATGAACCTTTAAATAGGGAACCAAGGAAGGCAGAACTGAGGCCATAGGTGGAAAGAAACACAAGACCGGATAGGAACAGAAGGTTGTCCATCAAAAGGAGAAACTCATTAACTCAAAGAGTGCTGGAGGACTTCTGGCCAGGGCATTGGCCAGGAATCAATCAAGCAAACAGCGAGGAGAACACAGTTCACACTAGTGCATACAATTTCTAACAGTTAGAAAGAAGGGTAGAGGGAAGAGTGTCAGGGAGGCTAGGTCTGATCTGGTACACCCCAACAAATTTGCAAGATTGGCGGATGAGGGGGATATCAGCTCAGAAATAGCATTGCTGCAGCAAGACACTACCCCTGTCTGCTCCAGTAAGATGGGAAATAGGAGTGCAGGTCAGGCTAACAGGTGCTAGTAGTTGGGACTCCATAATTAGTGGGCACAGACAGGGCAATCTGCCACAAAGACCGGGATCGTCGACAGTATGTTGTTTACCTGGGGCCCGGTTCGAAAACAATCGCGGATGGTTGACAGATGCTGGGTGGGGCTGGTGAGAATCCAGCTGTCATGGTGCACATTGGAACCAATGACAAAGTTAGAGGTAGTGGAGCGTCCTTAAAAAAATGATTTCGGGATTTAGGCCAAAAGCTCAGGCAAGGACCCCAAGGTAATATTTTCAGAAATATTACTGTTCCACTGGCCACACAGAGAGGCAGGGAGAATAGAGAGGTGAATAAGTGGCTCAAAAATTGGTGTAGGAAAGAGGGATTTGGGTTTTTGGAGAACTGGGCTGACTTCTGTCTTGTGCTAAGCTTCTTTGCTAGGGACGGGCTTGCACCTAAATGGGGAGGTGCAGCTGTATTGGGGGACAAATATGGTTAGGAAGCTGGAGGAATATTTGAACTAGGGACTGGTGGGGAGGGAAACTACACATATAGCGTGCAAGATAGTGAAGATAAGAGCTGGGAAGTAGTAATAAATCAGGGGGTGGAGTGGAGGGAAGGGTAGCAATAGTTAAAAAGAATAGGGAGAAAAGAATAAAAACTGGAAAATCTCTAAATTAAAATAAATGAACTAGAAGTATTAAATGCAGAAGAAAAATATGACATAGTGGGGATAACTGAGACGTGGCTGGACGAGAGCTACGACTGGGCGATTACTTGCAGGGTTAACAGACTTTTTAGAAGTGAACCGTTATAACACCGGAAGGGGGGAGGTGTCTGTCTCTATGTAAATCTGTCTGAGCCAAACACTGCGGGAAGTTGGTACAGGTAGGAACAGGTGGAATCATTATGGGTAAATATACATGGGGGTTAGTAAACAGTTAATATAATTCTAATAGGAGTCCTGCTATAGGCCATACCAAAGATAACCGAACCCATAGCAGAGATGGTCCTCAGGCAAATAGATGAAGCATCTAATCAGAATGAGGTTGTTATTCTGGGCGACTTTAACTACCCAGACATAAACTGGGAATCTGAAACCTGTAGCTCTCACAAAGGAAAAAGGTTTTTGTTTATAACTAAAGATAATTACCTTTCCCAAATGGTGCAGGAACCAACTAGAGAAAAGGCCCTTCTAGACTTAATATTGACTAATAGACATGACAGAGTAACAAAGGTTCATGGTTGAGGGGCACCTAGGGAATAGTGACCATAATATAATTATACTTCCATTTTATCCTGCAATAGAGCTTTTTTGTCATGGAGCCTACAAAAACACTGTAATTTGAGGAAGGCTAATTTTACCCTGCATTAGAGAGGCCTAAACTGTATATGACTGGGACAAGGTGTTTAAAAATAGCAGAACAAAAATAAATGGGAGATCTTTAAAAACATCTTAGGCGTCCATTGTGATGATGGTACATACCATATGGTAAAAAAATAATTAGAACAGGACAAAACCAATGTGGATCAACAGAGATGTAAAGGAGGCAATATAAAAAACAAAAAGAAAGCGTTTCAGCTACTAAAACAGAGAGGCAGTGAAGAGGCGCTAAGAAGATATAGGGAAGAAAATAAAGTTTGTAAAATAAAGATAAAGGAAGCAAAGCTGGAGACAGAAAGACGTATTGCAATAGAAAGTAAAATTAACCCAAAAATATTTTTTAACTATATAAATAGTAAAAAGATGTTGGCCCTTTAAAAAGTACAGAGGGAGAGACAGTAGAGGGCGATGAGAAAAAAGCAAAATGTATTAAACAATTTCTTCTCCACTTTATTTACCGAGGAGGATGAGCTTCCTGTTGATGAGCAAAGGGAGGAGGTAAATTCCACCTTAAATGTTTCTGTCTAACCCAGGAGAAGTGCAGCTCGCTTAAGAAGATTAAAATAGACAAA
Organism: Phyllomedusa bahiana; assembly: GCA_025379985.1. Taxonomy (NCBI): domain Eukaryota; kingdom Metazoa; phylum Chordata; class Amphibia; order Anura; family Hylidae; genus Phyllomedusa; species Phyllomedusa bahiana. The sequence goes on from JAODAL010003058.1 coordinate 78,001, forward strand.
TCCCAGGCCCTGATGGTATACAACCGCGTGTCCTAAGGGAGTTCAGTTATGTGTTAGATAGGCCCCTATTTTTAATATTTATGGACTGTCTAATAACGGGGTATGTCCCAAAGGATTGGCGCATAGCAAATGTGGTGCCAATATTCAAAAAGGGGTCAAAAGTGATCCAGGAAACTATAGGCCGGTAAGTGTTTAAACCTCTGTTGTGGGTAAAATGTTTGAAGGTTTTGTAAGAGATGCTATCCTAGAGTATCTCACTGAAAATAAATGTATACAGCCGTTCCAGCATGGGTTTATGAAGGATCGGTCCGGTCAGACTAATCTCATCAGCTTCTATGAGGAGGTTAGTTCCAGACTGGATAGGGGTGAGGCACTAGATGTCATATATTTGGATTTTTCTAAATAATTTGATACTGTTCCACATAAAAGGTTGGTAAGTAAAAGAGAAATGCTTGGACTGGGGGAAAATGTGTGCATGTGGGTAAGCAACTGGCTCACTTATAGAAAACATGGGGTGTAATTAAGGTGCATACTCAGACTGGATCCTGTTACTAGTGGGGTACCACAGGGCTCAGTATTGGGCCCTATCCTCTTTAATATTTTCATAAATGATCTTACACAGGGATTGCACAGTAGAATATCGATCTTTGCAGATGATACTAAGCTCTGTAAAGGAATCAACACAATAGAGGATAAAGTGTTATTACAAAGAGATCTGGATAGGTTGGAGGCCTGGGCACAGAAGTGGCAGATGAGGTTTAACACTGATAAATGCAAGGTTATGCACATGGGGAGGAAAAATCCATTGCATGATTACATGTTAAATGGAAAAACACTGGGTAAAAGTGACATGGAGAAGGCTTGGGAATCCTAGTGGACAGTAAACTAAACTGTAGCAACCAGTGTCAGGCATCAGCAACCAAGGCTAATAGAATCATGGGGTATATTAAAAGAGGCATAGATGCACATGATGGGAACATTATTCTCCTACTATACAAGTCACTGGTTAGACCACACATGGAATATTGTGTACAGTTTTGGGCACCAGTGCACAGGAAAGACATTGTAGAGCTTGAACAGGTACAAAGGTGGGCAACAAAAATAATTAAAGGCCTGGGTGGACTACAATATCCAGAATGTTAGCAAGGTTAGGGTTATTTAGTTTAGAGAAAAGACGGCTTCGGGGGACATAATAAATATGTTTAAATATATTAAGGGCCAATATAGAGATCTCGCGAAAAGATTTATTTATACCCAGGACTGTATCTAGAACAAGGGGCATCCTTTACGTCTTGAGGAAAGAAAGTTTCTACATAAACATAGAAAGGGATTCTTTACTGTAAGAGCAGTGAGACTGTGGAACTCTCTGCCAGAGAAAATTGTCATGGTGAATTCACTAACAGAGTTCAAGAAGGGCTTGGATGCATTTCTGGAGCGTGATAACAAGTTATAGTGACTAGGATTCCGAAGAAAGGGCTGGATACATTTCTAGATGTAATATAACAAGTTAAAAGTGACTAGGATTCTAGAGGGGGGTCGTTGATCCAGGGATTTATTCCGATTTTGGCACCCAGACGCCAATTTCATTATGCACAATAGTAGTATAGAATGCGTCTGAATCTATGAACCTGTTCTAGTGTGGGTCATAAATCAGGCGCATTCTAGTGCAAAAGCGACAATTCTGGCTCAGGAAAACCACTTTTAAAGAGGTTCCAGCAGTAATGCGCCTGAAGCTGCCGATAAACAGTCATAAATGTGTAGATTCATATGGTTGTAGTGCACCGCCTTCAGAACCTTCCCCCGATCTCAGGCGCATTACAAAGTGCCAGGGGTGCTCTGTAATGCACATGATATTGGAGTGTGACTGGTTAAAAATAGAGTGAACGTTCATACATGTCGTCCCAAATGACTAACAACTGGTACAGAGAGAGAGAGGACCCTGCCTGCGAAGGATCTACAAGGAAGGGGATTGAGACAGAAGATGAGGGGCAGACATGTTTCTGTGGTGGAGTAGTAGCAGCAGGTTTATTATAGGGTGTAGGCTAGTCTAAAAAGATGGGTTTTGAGGTCGCTTTTGAAACTATTGAGCAGGGGCGTCGCTAGGCAGTTTTATTTGGGGCTTGGGCCCCTGATAAAACTCGCTGTGCCCCGAACCTTGCCAGGCTGCCATGGGCCTGGAGCACAGACAGCCTCTTCAGCTGTATGTGCGTCTGCTGGACGCACATACAGCTAAGGGCATCTGAGGAGCAGAAAGCGAGCGCTCCCTACTCCACAGACAGTGTCGGACTGGCTCCCAGGGGGATTGTTGGATCCTCCGGAAGTAACAGGTCTGACATTGCCGTGCTGCCGCAGCCCCGTGCTGTTATGCTGGCAGCGACGCAATGAAGTGATGTCATTACGCTGCTGCCTCTTCTCGGGTGCACAGTCGTCATAAGCTGTGTGCCCGAGGAGCTCTGGACTGAAGATGAGTGTCAGCCAGAAGAGGAGCGAGCTCGCCGGGGGAGGAAAGGTGAGTATTAATTTTGTTGTTTTTTATAGAGTTTACATCCCTGAGTGCCACTATATCTATATACTGCCTGAGAGCCCCATTATACTGCCTGGGAGCCCCTATACACTGCCTGGGAGCCCCTATATCCTGCCTGGGAGCCCCTATATACTGCCTGGGAGCCTCTATATCTATGTACTGCCTTTGAACCCCTATATACTGCCTTTGAGCACCTATATCATGCCTGGGAGCACCTAAATCCTGCATGGAGCACCTATATACTACCTAAGAGCCCCTATATACTGCCTGGGAGCCCCTATATACTGCCTGGGAGCCCCTATATCTATATACTGCCTGAGAGCCCTTATATACTGCATGAGACCCCCTATATACTGCCTGAGAGCCCCTATATACCTGCATGAGTGCCCCTCTATCTACATATTGCCTGAGTGACCCGATATCTATATACCGGCCTGAGAGTGACTCTATATCTATATACCTGCCTGAAAGTTCCCTATATCTATATATACTGCCTGAGAGTTCCCTATATCTATAAATACTGCCAGAGAGTAACCCTATATCTATTTACCTGCCTGAGAGTGACTCTAACTATATACCTGATTGAGAGTGACTCTATATCTATATACCTCCCTAAGTGACCCTATATTTATATACCTGCCTAACTGAGGGGACCTATATAGCTTCCTATCAGTGGGGCCCTATACACCTTCCTAACTTAGGGACTTATATACCTTTAATTAGGGAGTTGCTGGAAATGTGAGGATTCTAAGATATTGGTGTCCAAATCTGCAGGGATGAGTATTGGCCGGGAGAAATCAGCATGAAGGTGCGAACCGGATGGAGAAGAAAAGGGAATGTGAACGACGGTGATCAGAAAGGACGTCTCCTGTGAGTCACTAAATGTAACTGCAGTGTAATCACTTATATTTCTGCAGAGCATCTACATACAACTAGTATCTACCACTATCTGTTAACTGTATGGCAGTGGTATATGTAATCAGAGCCTGTGTACAGCTGATTGTCACATGTGGTGGTCGCGTTTGGTCAGGGTCTGGCAGGATTATTTGAACCCTAGGTAGTAATAGTTTTGGGTCTTGGTTTTGTAGAAGTTTTTTTAGTAACATTTATTTGCATGGTCTATTTGCTCCATGTATCGATGGACTATTTGGTGAGTTATTTGTAAGGTATTACACTGTCATATGTAGGTGAGAGTTTTTGAAAAAGTAAATTTGTCAGGCCTGATTTTCATTTTACAGAGACTGCTTAGGAGATTGACGGGATCTATGTGGAATGTGCAGAAAATTAGCGACAGGAACAAAAGTTTTTTCTCTGTAAAAACACATCCGCAGTTCACAATGAGGCGCAAAAAATTCCGTGTGAACCCCACCCTACTGAGAAAAACACAAAGGGCCCGGGCCCCAGATGTTTTAGGAATGTTTTAGCAACACCCCTGCTATTGAGGGTGGAGGAGAGTCTGATGCAGGGGCGTTGCTCGGATCCCAAAAATTCCGGGGCTCGGGCCCTTTGTGTTTTTCTGAGTAGGGCTGGGATCACACAGCATGTTTCGCGCCCATTGTGAACTGCGGATGTATTTTTACAGAGAAAAAACTTCTGTTCCTGTCACTAATTTTCTGCATATTCCACACAGATCCCGTCCATCTCCTCAGCAGTCACTGTACAATGGAAATCAGCCCTGACAAATTTACTTTTTCAAAACCGCTCACCTCCATATGACAATACCTAAACAGTCACCAAAACATACACCTACACATGGAGCAAATATACCAGATAACTCATTGCTACTAAAAAAAAACTACAAAACCAAGACCCAAAACTATTACTACTTAAGGATCAAATAATCCTGCCAGATCCTGACCGAACACGACCCCCCACATGTGACTATCAGCTGTACACAGGCTCTGTAGATTGTATATTACCCCATACAGTGACCGTATAGTGGTAGATACTAGTTGTATGTAGGCTCTGCAGTGATTACACTACAGTTACATTTAGTGACTCACCGGAGACGTCCTTTCTGATCAGCGTCGTTCACCTTCCCTTTTCTTCTCCATCTGGTTCACACCTTCACGCTGATTGCTCCCGACCAATACTCGTCCCTGCAGATATGGACACAAATATCTTAGAATCCTCACATTTCCAGCAACCCCTTACTTATAGGTATATAAATCCCTCAGTTAGGTAGGTGTATAGGTCCCCTCAATTAGGCAGGTATATAAATATAGGGTCACTTAGGCAGGTATATAGATATAGGGTCACTGTCAGACAGGTATATAAATATAGGGTCACCTAGGCAGGTATATAGATATAGAGTCACTATCAGGCAGGTATATAGATATAGGGTCACTCTCAGGCAGGTATATAGACATAGGGTCACTCTCAGGCAGGTTTATAGATATAGGGTCACTCAGGCAGGTAAATAGATATAGGGTTACTCTCTGGCAGTATTTATAGATATAGGGAACTCTCAGGCAGGTACATAGATATAGGGTCACTCTCAAGCAGGTATATAGATATAGCGTCACTCTCAGGTAGGTATATAGATATAGGGGCACTCAGGCAGGTATATAGGGGCTCAGGCAATATATAGGGGCTCAGGCAGGTATATATGGGCTCAGGCAGGTATACAGGGGCTCAGACAGTATATAAGGTCACATAGACTGTATATAGAGGGCACACCGGCAGTATATAGGGGCACACAGGCAGTATATATGGAGCACACAGGCAGTATATAAGGGCTCAGGCAGGTATATAGGGGCACAGGCAGGTATATGGGGGCTCAGACAGTATATAGGGGCTCAGGCAGGTATACAGGGGCTCAGGCAGGTATATAGGGGCTTAGGAAGATATATAGGGGCACCGGCAGATATATAGGGGCTCAGACAGTATATAAGGGGCACACAGGCAGTATATAGGGGCACAGGCAGGGAGATAGGGGCTCAGGCAGTACATAAGGGGAACACAGGCAGTATATATGGGGCACACAGGCAGTATATAGGGGCACAGTCAGGTATATAGGGGCTTAGGCAGTATATAGGGGCTCAGGCAGGTATATAGGAGCTCAGACAAGTAAACTCCATTAAAAGTAACAACATTAATACTCACCTTAACTCCCACGGCGAGCGTGCTCTGGCCTCTTCAGTCCCGCGCTCCTCCGGCAGCTCCTTGGGCGCACAGCCTATGAAGGCTGTGCGCCCGAGGACAGGCAGCGGCATGATGAGGTCATTACATTGCGCTGCTGCCAGCTGAGCAGCGCGGGGCCGCGCCGGGTCCTCAGCGCTAAGAGAACCCGGCGGCCCTGCTGTGTCGGACCCGGGGCCAGTCCGACACTGTCTGCGGGGCAGGGAGCGCTCGCTCTCTGCTCCTCAGAAGCCCGCAGCTGTATGTGCGTCCAGCGGATGCACATGCAGCTGAAGGGCCAGTCGATGCTCCAGGCCCATGGCAGCGGCCTGGAGCCCGGGAGGTACGGGGCTCAGGCAGATTTATTCGGGGCCCGAGCCCCGAATAAAACTACCTAGCGACGCCCTGGTTGATGTGTTGAGGCAGTGAGTTCCAGAGTATGGGAGAAGCATGGAAGAAGCCTTGAAGATGGTTATGCGAAGTGCTGATAAGAGGGTAGCAGAGAAGAAGGTCCTGTTAGGAGTGGAAAGTGAGTGAGTGGAGGTATCTGTAAATTAAAGGGGTTTTGCCACGAAGTATAATTGACGTGGGAAGCTTGCAAATTAAATAATAAACATGTTCACCATTCTTCATTATTAAAAATTCTGGACGTTTTTGTTTTAGCTGCTCCTTTATTGATCCATTGTTTGCAGCTCATCTCCAGGGATACGACCAGGGCGAAGATCTCTCAGTCCTGGTAGACATGCTCAGACATCACATCTCCACTCAGGCAGCTACTGAGTGTTCAAACCCCGGGTGCTGTCATTCTACTCCTGTCCTCTGTAATTAGTCAAACAGTGCAAATAAATAAAAATCAAACCTCAATCAGGTCTGTGCATTGATAAAGAGAAAAAAAAACACAGTTTTGGTTCCTACAGGGATTTGAACTGAGGACCCTTGTGCCTGGCGGCAAAAACTTTACCTCTCAGCTACTCACAATGCTTTACATAAACAGACGTTTGACTACATAGAGGAAAGCCTGGTGATGTCATCCTGCTGGGTCACATGATTTGCAATTCAAACAATTCCCACACGCCCCTTTCTGAGCACACAGAGCTGAAGAGCTGGATGCAGGAGGTACGAAATGTTATCGTGGCAAAACCCCTTTGAGGCAGAGATGTATGGAGGGACAGATTAAGGAGAGACTTGTGAGTCATGCTTAGTAACTTGAACTAAATGTGCTGGGCAATGTGTAGCTATTGATGAGATTGAGAGCGGGGAAAGTTCAATCCATTCTCTTTTCTCTTTAGAGAACTACTTAAAGGGTGAAATAATTTTTGCCTAATGATTTATCAATGTTTTAGAAAATGCAAAATACAACAGGAGGAAAAAAATATCTAATGAATTTTAATGACCAACAAATGAACCATTTGGCAAATTGGTGCATGGTGAAATAGAGAGCAAATTGGCTCAACTCCAACTGGCACCAACAAATTAAGTATTGAAAAGATAATGCAATCATACAAATGCATTCTAATGAAAAATAATAAAATAAAACAAAATATTAGTACAATAAAACCCTTTTTTGTTTGAATTAGCGCTCACACCATTACATTTCTAGACTTATCAGAAAAGGTATCCGAGCGACAGAGGCTCAGCTGTGTAACTGTGTAATCCAGTGTTTCTCCCAGTCTGTTCGGAAGGGATTGCCCTTTAAACTCTTATATTGTTCACTAAAGCTGTAATACAATCTGTATCTGTTGTGTTACTTTAGAAAGACAAAAACTGAGCCCAAACTAAGCATTTTAAAGGATTTCAGTGGCTGACATTTATAAATACATGTGGTGACTGGCAAAGGTAGTTTAAAGGGTTTGTCTCCCTACATTGATTCATCTTGCCTCAATCCTGTTTTCTTGGTTTCATTTTGAATTCAGGGGCGTGTTTACTGGCTTCTACTAGGCTGCAGTAGATGCCAGGTCTGTAGCTATAGCAACCAGTGCTGGCAGCCTATCAGGAGAGAATGAACAGGTCTGTAGCTATAGTGACCTGAGAAGCTGATGAGGCCCATACAAGAGGGGATATCTCAGAATAGGTAGGAGACTGTTAATGGACATATATTGCAAAGTGACTTGTTTTTGCAAGATCTTTAACATAAAAAGCAGCAATCCTTGCAGTGAGACAACCCCTTTAAGCTCAAATGGCTCTGCCAAACCTCACAGCCCAGAGAGACTGATCACTAAGTGGGTTTACAGTTGAGGGAATTGCTTGCGATTATTTTCTGCTACAAAATATATTTCACTAGGGCCATTTTTTTCTGGCCCCTTGGGTCAGTGCTAAACTTGGGTCCCATGGTTTAGGGCTCTTCAGTTACATAATCAAGTGATGGATAGCTTCCATAAGGGGTGACAGTTACACCAGGGCAAGGATGCCTGGGGAATAGAAGAAGACCCTTTTGTCACAAAAGAAGAAACTGGTATTATAAGTGGCACATGATACATAGGGACGCTTGTGACTGATTTTATATTTGGGAACAGGAACTTAGGCCTAGGAAGTCATGACCCTTGATTTTTGGTTATTATAATGAAAGGGGTATTCATTCTTTTAGATTTGATGACTTATCCTTAAAAGGTCAATCAGTAATTTGAGATGCAAAACCTTTTAATGGCAATACAAAAACTATGGAATTTTCTAAGTACGAATCAGGCTCAAGTTAAAGGGGTTTTCTCGCTACGGAGATCATAGTTGGATATGAGGGGACCAAAAATCTAAGTATGTCCATCCTTGGTTACCATAAGCAAAGTGTTATGGTTTAGGAAAACGGAGAGAGAGAGAGAGAGAGAGAGAGAAGAGAGATTGACTCTGGGGTAGTACTGACAGCAAGCAGTGGTAGGTGTGACGTATGCGTGTGTGGTTGGTCACTGAAAGCAAGCAGTGGTAGGTGCAAGGTATGCGTGTGGGGTTGGTCACTGACAGCGATCAGAGGTCCTGCATCAGAGAGAGAGATCATGTGCAGTCCCATGTAAACACAAGCAGATAAAGCTTAAAGTTTTGTTTTGCAGATTTGTTGAGGTCAGAGGTGTAATTATCTGCATTATATATCATTGTGTGTGAGAGACTGAGAAAAAAAAATCACCCATCTTTCCCAGAGTCATGAATGTCAAATGCCCTTTCTAATTACAAAGTATGTAGAGAGAGAGAGAGAGAGAGAGCAAGAAATGTAGATATACACTATGGCGTTACACTTAGCTTTTCACTTCCAATGACAGCTGAGAACCTCTACTTTCCACCAGCTCACACTTTGCTGGGAGGCCCCTCCATTTCACAAGCTCTGCTTAGCAACCAGTATAAACGGCTTCCAAATGGTGAAACGAGAATACCCCTTTAATGAAACTATTGAAGAGGCTGAGTGCTACAAGTCCTTCAAACAGCTGATCGGTGGTGCTGAGCTGAACCCCATCAATCTAATATAGGGTTAGACCATCAGTTTGCCTGGACTGGAAAACCCATTTAACAGAAACATTGAAGTGTAGCCAAAGGTTTAGGTATTACATATCGAATATTGAAACATGACCTTTAATAGTAATAAGTAATAAAACCATAAAATAACATTAATAATATCTCATAAATCCTAGAAAAAGTGCAGTAGGTTGACCATTTAGAGTCTCACAACTCATATTGACTTACCCAACCTCCAAAGGGTCAATACTTAAAGGTATTCACAAGTGGATCCATCAGTTCCTGGATTCTCCATGAGTGTACATTAGCAGAATAGGATCATATACTATGCTTTTACTACTAGCTTACCTTATCTTTCTGCAGTGCTTCAAAGAGATCAATTTAAAGATTAAAATTGTGCCCTATACATTCAATTCATTCAAAAATATAAAACTCAAACTAAAACCAAGGCCTTGTTGACACTATATTTGGCACTGTATTCGGCACTGTATTAATGAGCTGTTGTTTCCTAGAGGCAATGAAAAGGAACAGGTATATGGCAGCAAACTAAATCTTTTGTAAGTATAATTTACCATATTTATCTCTTAGGGTATGTTCACAAGGCTTATTTTGCCACGTATTTGCGTGCGTATTTCGCCACGTATGGTGCTTTAAAGTATAATTATACATGGTGAAATGTGCGCCGCAATTACGGTAATTCATAACCCTTTAGAGAACTACTGAAAGGGTGAAATAATTTTTGCCTAATGATTTCTCAATATTTTAGAAAATGCAAAATACAATAGGAGAAAAAAAAATATCTAATGAATTTTAATGACCAACAAGTGAACCATTTGGCAAATTGATGCATGGTCACCCAGAGGGCAAATTGGCTCAACTCCAACTGGCAACAACAAATGAAGTATTGAAAAGATAATGCAATAATACAAATGCATTCTAATGAGAAAAAATAAAACAAAATATTAGTACAATAAAACTCATTTTTGTTTGGATTAGCGCTCAAACCATTACATTTCTAGACTTGTCAGAAAAGCATACTTTAAAGTGCAATACGTGGGCAAATGTGCACGCAAATACGCGGCACAATAAGCCGTGTGAACATACCCTAAGAGATGGATATGGTAAATTATACTTACAAAAGATTTAGTTTGCTGCCATATACCTGTTCCTTTTTATTGTCTCTAGGAAACAATGGCTCATTAATACAGTGCCGAATACAGTGCCAAATAGAGTGTCAAGGACTTTTTGCCCCCGGCCCCTTCCCCCACCGTGCTTTGGAAGTACACACTGATCAGCGTGACTTCCAAAACACCCTGCATATTGCGGCGCATACAATATGCAGCACAATTACGCTGTGTGAATATACCCTTACAGTCATAATTTAACCACACATCAAGTCTTTGAGGTTCTTATAATAAAGTTCATGGGTAGTAGTAGTATTTCCATGTTTACATAGCCCAATAATAGCACCATGTACAGCTTAGAAGCCATAAAGTGAGTAACTATGTTTAATGACCAGACTAATAATTTTAATAGCAATATAGTTAATTTACTGGGATTTTGTCAGATGTTACCTGCAAGGATAGGCTAGTAATGCATGATAGGTGGGGACCCCACTATGAATTAGAGGAAGTTTTGTCTGTGCCTGTGCATCATTCGTCAACCTGAAAATGCTCATTTACAGTACCAGACCCAGCAACAGTCTTATGAGTGTCATTGTATTAGATACTGCATTGAAAGGACTCTTCAGTGATCTTTGCTGCACCTTTATTCTGCTTATCAGTGAGAGTCCTGTGTGTAAGAGCCCAACCAGCGAGAGGCCATCAATGTAATGGACAGTTCCTTTAATAATGCATATCTATTGATATTTTACCAAAAAGAAACATTTTACGAGCAAATTAGACAAAGGGTCCAAAAAGGGAACCTCTGCTGCACTAAATAATTTATCCTCATAAGTACATACCTTGGATTTGTATGGATTGAGTGAAAGCTTCATATGGATTCTTATCACCCATAAGGAGATTTGTGGTGGATCTGTTTGGTCTGTGATAGATAACTCTATAGCACAGGCAAAATAACTTAAGAAGCAAAAATGGTAAGCGCTGCACCCCCCACCCCCACTACATTTGCATAAGGGTGTTAATGGCATTAAGTCGGGAAGGCTGATAATCAATAAGAATGGATATGAATGAGCCTTTATTTTGTGTCCTTGAATATTTAATTTAATCAACAGTCACCGTATCTTGCACACCTGGTAAAATAATGATTACTGAGCTCATAGCAAATGGAAATGTCAGCACATACTAACAATTTCCCAAACACTTGATGGACCATGAATGCTGCTCCGTTCATGGTCCATCAACTGTTCAGGATAATGTCACTGTATACTGAAATCCCGTTCACCAGAGATCAATTATCTCTAATTAACCAGACATTCAAACTGCCGAAGGGAACATGCCACCGATGCCATTGTATATACAGCATTAGAGGAACTGCAATCAATTGATTTTGTATGTTGAAGAAATTAGCTGAGATTTGCCCAAGATAGGGTCATATTGTTAAAGATTTAAACCTGGTTGACAGACGTGTGTAACTCACATTAGTTAGCAGAAAGAAAACCGTTCTACACAATGGATAGAGCATATTTTTGATTTTACATTGTGTGAAGTTTTGCAATGTTCCAAAAATTAAAAGCATACCTATCATTTCAGAAGAAATACAGAAGAATTGCAATCTCTTCAGCTGTAGATGTAAACTGGATGTAGCAAAAGCAACCTACCCTGGTCCCTTTCTCTTCTCATAACAGAGTCTTACACAAAATCTCCTGTCTAATACTTACTGTAGATTGATCTTTAGGGGGCTTAGGTAGTTTATAAACATACTTAAAAGGCTTCTGGAAAGCATAGAAAGTGGCACTTGCAGGGGTATTTGTAGCACTGGGCATCTGATATGCAAGTCAGGGATATTTGACCTAGTGCACCACATCTCCAGGTGACCACCACTTTCAACTTTGTCTTTAGGATTCAGATACAGGTGGATAGTATGGTGGTGCAGGAAGCTGTGAGCTTCATTCTTACAGCTTCAGCCTCATTCTTATAGACTAGAGGCCACTACAGATCTGAAGCCCAAGAGACGTTAAGACGTTGGGATGGGACGCTTTTGCAGCTAGTGATATCATCAAGCCGTCTGCGCCTGACTAGGGATCCGGTTCCTATGTTTCCTAGGCATAAAAAGAAAGGGCCACGTCGTCTGGCTTAAAAGGGGCTGGATGCGGATTTTAGTTTTAGAAAAAGTAGCCCACTATTTCTGTGTGATGAATACTATTACTTTTTTGGTGCCAAAGGTTGGTTGATGTATGTGGGAGGTGAAGGCTAGCCCACCTAGTCCAATGCTACTGAAGAGCTACTGTAGTAAAAATCCATAAAAACATTAATGTTGGCTATAATAGAAATGTTTAAGAAACACACAATACATTGCAACTTGCTGGCTATGGAGTTGCAAAGCCACACACCAGTCAGCATGCTCATACAGACCTATGTATGGCAATAAAGGCAATAAAGGTACCTACAATAGACAAGTTAACATCAAAACCAGACCATAGAGCAAAAGCTGGAGGTGGCCTGATCCAACAACTCATGTTTTCTTCTACATCATGTGGATGGCTGGATGCAGGTATGTGGCTTGCCTTAGGAACACATGACACCAGGATGTCCTATGGGAAAAAGACAAGCTGTTAGTACTAGAATGGTGCTTTGGGCAATTTTCTGCTGGGAAACCTTTAGTCCTGGTTGTTACCCATGGCAAGAATTTTGCTGCCATTTCATCCTCAAACAACTTTTAGTGCAGGTCAGTTGACCGGGCAATACACGTTTTGACTCATTAGTGAGGGTATTATAAATGCTAGCTTCTCTATAAAGCTTACTGGCTTTGGTTATCCGTGTGTGAATTATAGTGCTTGTTCTGTCTTGAGAGTTTGTATAGTAATCTGCAAAGTGTTGCATTCAGTTCTAGAATTTAAGATTTCCTTTAATCAAGCCTAGTCTTGCTCTATGAAAGTTTATTGTAGTCCTTGTGAATTTAAGTTTTTGTGTTTGTATGGGTTTCTACTTTTCCTTGTCTAAAGAGTTTTTGGGTCCTGAAGCTGCTTGCTTTGTGAGGGTAAGTTGTAGTTGTTTCAGGCATAGAATAAAAGGGATCTTGATGTCAAGGACAAATTTAGGAGAAGATTCGGGAACACTTATCTTTTAGGGTCAGTTATAATTTATTATTGTCCTGCTTCTGTTTTGGACTCACTTGTGCTATAGCCACCAACCAAGTTCCTACCATCATCTGCTTTGCTGACTGCGCAGGCTGGTACTAAGTCCACCAGCGTCTTACACTGGCATTATGTGGACTTTGCTGTGACACATCTACCTAAATGTTGTACTGACCAAGTACAATCCTTGATGGCAGCAGTATTTTCTGATTACACTAGTCTCCTTCAGCAGGATAATGTCTTTGCAAAATTGTTCAGGAATGAGGACAAATAGATCAAGGTTTTGACTTGGCCTCCAAGTTCTCCAGATCTCAATCTGATTAAATATCAATATGATGTGATAGGAAACCTAGTCCAATTCATGGAGGCCGCACCTCACGACTTAAAGGACTTGAAAGATCTGTTGCTAACGTCTTGGCGCCAGACACCACAAGAATCCTTCAGAGGTCTTGTGGAGTCCAAGCCTTGATGTGTCAGAGTTGTTTTGGCAGCTTAAAGGGATTGTGTCGCAATTTTTTTTTTTGCAATAATGCGTGTGTTTTCTATCATCTTTTTATCCTTTTTTTGCTGTAATTTTGATTGTGAGTCTGTAAAGAGAGCTATAGAGATTCCTGGTGTGGGGCCCCCCCCCTTCAAGAAGTTCTTTGCTTTGTGAGTTGCAGGAACTCGGGAAGCTCCATAAGTGATTACTGCAGGTAGGCCGGTTCCAGGGCTTTTTTTCCCCGAGGGTTTTGGAGCCTTTGAGCTCACAACCCCCGGAATAAGGGGGGGGATGGGTCAGGCCGGGGCGCGGCGGGGGCCCCCCCTCCCCGGCCCCAAGACTTCATTTTCCACGGCGCGTATTGCGCCGGGGTAATGTGCATGTCACTTTTCCCTGCCCGGCGGATTCGCCGAGCGGGAGGGGCGACGGAATCCACTGTTTTCTCTGAGAGCATTGGATTACCGTTAATTTACTTCGACGGATTGGGCCCGTACTGCAAGCGCAAATCCGTTGCGGATAAAGCGCCAATTCCTTTACCCAAATAAGCCGTGGTGAAGGAGGCCTAAGACAGTGATTTTCACATGTGCCCGGTGGCACACTAGTGGTGCCACGACACATGGTCGGTTGGTGCCGCGGGGAAAAAGAGTTTCCCCAAACTATGGAGCGCCCTGTGTTTTTGTTCTTAGGCCGTATCCTAGGGGCGGGCAAGGGCAGTGCCGGATCGCACAGGGCGGCCGAGAGCCTTTCGCTCACCCGTGGGGGGGGCCGCGCCCTGCCCTGCCCGCCCGTAGGAGCGCCCCTTGACTCTGCGCGACTGATTTTATAACAGCCGCGCATCAGCCAGCCAGCTGCGGGAGGATGCGGACGGATCGTTCCCTGTCCTTACTCCTCCCCTGTATCAGCGTCACAGGGGGCGCAACATCTCCACCGTCGCCCCTGTGACCTGGGTCTCCTCGGCTTGGCACTCATTCCGCCGATGAGACCCCTGGGAGCTGCGTTGCAGCGTAACATCGTGATGACGTACGCTGCTTACACCGCTCCGTGTCAGCTCCCCCTGCTGCTCAGTCTCCGGACCGTGGACGCGCCGGACCCAGGTAGAGTAATCTTTATGTGTATTTTATAATTAACTTACAGGGGGCATCACTGGGCTACAAGAGGGGGCCACACTGGCTACAATGGGGGCATCCTGTCTACAAGGGGCAGCACACTGCTACAAGAGGGGCATCCTTGCTACAATGGGGGCATCCTGGCTACAAGGGGGGCACACTTGGCTACCAAGGGGGCACACGGGCTACATAGGTGCATCCAGGCCTACAAGGGTGGCCAGTGGAGCTACAATGGGGACACACTCTACAAGGGTGGCACACTTGTGCTACAAGGGGGGCACTCTGGTTACAAAGGGGCATCCTGCTAACATGAGAGGCAACACGTGGCTACAAGGGGGGCACACTGGCTTGAAAATGGGGGCACACTGGCTACATGGGGCATCTCTGCACAAGTGGGGCATCACTGTGCAACAATGGGGCACACTGCTACAAAGTGTGGCCATCAAACTGGCTGACAAGGGGGGCATCACTGGCTTGCAAAGGGGGGGATCACTGCTACACGGGGGGCATCACTGGCTACAATGGAGGCACATTGGCTACAGGGTTGGCATCTCTGGCTAGAATCGATATATTAACTATAAGTATACATATGTACTGTTTTAAAGTGTCATTTTGTGCCATGTGTAGGTGTTATGCCCCGGGATTTTTTTTAAGTGTAAAAAGTGTGCCGCGCTCCAAAAAAGGTTGAAAATCCACTGTCTAAGAGACTGCAAAAAGATTCCCATCTGGTTAAACTTCAGTGAGAGCCCCCCTGCTGTGAGCTCAGCAATGCTCTATTGTCTGCAGGAGCAGGCAGTCATGATTGTGGAGTCCAGAGGGGCAGCTACTGAATGTCCAGCCCCTCTGTGCTCCAGCTGGCTGCCAGAGAAGAGGCATGACAGGTGTGCACGTGTCCATCGTTCCTAAATAAAGTGATTGTGCTTTTGTCACTAACGATTATTTTGCACTATTCAAGATTTTTCTGTATAATTTTAAGTTTCTCCTCGCTCACTGACGTTAAAATGCTTTTTTATAACGATTTTGGCCAGAATATGTTTTTTTTACTTTTTTGCCTAAAATCCCTTATTTACAGAATGTTACACTAATAACATTTTCTCGCTTCTGAACACAAAAAAATCCTTTTTCTTTATGGATTTATGGAGCAATAAAGTTCTCCGCTTCTGAATGCCTGAAAATTCGAATCCTTTACAGATCTAGAACGCTAACGTCCGTTCGCCGCAAGCTAGTACACACGATTTTTGACACTAAACTTACCTTTCGAGCTGCGGATTTGAGACCGCGAAACTCCGTTCGCTGCGGATTTTGTCGCTAAACTCTGTTCGCTGCGGATTTTTGACCTAAAATCCTTTCTGTTAGACTCAATACACTTATCTAACAAATAGCAGTGTGATTTACATTGCATTTAATATGAAACAAGTATCGTGTTCAGACGCAGTGATCTCTGATGGTTCTCATTGCGTCTTTTCGGATCCAATCTTTCGGATCCGTTCCACGAATTGACATTTGATTCTTGATCCAAAAGACGCAGCAGAGCCCTATTCTAAACAATAAGGGAGTGAACCTGCTCATCCAACACGCATCCAAACACGCAGTAGCTGCATGTTGAAACCAACACGGATCCATGAATGCAATCATGTGCTGTACATCTCCTTTTGTAGAGCGGAGTCACACAGCCCAATGGCTTGATTTATGCACGACATTAAAAACCAGACTTTCAAAGACAAGCAAAAATGAGCCAGGGGACAAAAAATCAGTTTTCTGCAAGTTTTTTTAGGATTTGTTTTTCAGTTTTTTTTAGTCCACTGCAAGAGAAGACTGACCAAATGTTCACATGTGAACAAGACTAAGATTAGGTCTTGGGGTCTATGGACCTTGGCACCTGTGGATACCTGTGAGCAGGGATGCAGACATATACTGTGCCGTTCCTTCCGCATAATCCACAGTGAAATAGAGTAGAGGGATGTGCACACAGGGCGTCTTTGTGGATCTGTGCGAGTCCATAAAGTGTAATCCAAAATCAGCGTCTTTCGATGCAAAGCGCAGCTGAGTGTTTGGATGCGGGTGGGATGGCATCTTTTGGACCAAGAATTGATGTCACTTCATGGAAAGAGAATCCGAAAGACGCAGTGATGACACACAATCAGTGATCTTAAATAGTGTTTGATCGATTGCGCTTGCTATCGAGATGATCGATAGTCCATATAGTCGGATGCCCGCCTATCGATAAGGTTTTTCGATAGTGAGCATCGATTCATGAGCGATAACCATTAAAGTCTATGGAGAGCAACAACACCTTTTCATTATTACACCCAAACAAGGCAGGAGAAGCTGGAAAATAACATCCACAACAGTCAAATGGATACGTGCTACATCTTAGGCAACACACTTAAGGTTATAAAAGTCACAGAAAAAAAGTCACAGACCCTTCACGATCCCTGTCTGGCACCACAGCATGACCCTAAACCTGCATCACCCACAAATTAAAAAGCGCCAGAAGGCAGTATGATTTGAGAACGATCATCTATCTACTTGAAAACTGGACATTGAATATCCCTTCCTGGAACCAAGCATGAGCCCCAAACCCAGCATGGACCCCCAGAATTTAAAATGTGCGCAAAAAGGAGTCCTTTCAACCACCATTTTAGTTGAACCTGGACACATAACTAATCCGTGTCCTGTACCGCAGAATTACCATAAACCTGTCTGACCTCCCACATTTTTAAAAAAGTCGCCAGAAAAAGGAGTCTTTCAACCACCATTTTAGTTTTCACTGGACATAGACTATACCTGTCCTGGGGCCCCGGCCACAGCATGAGCCCCAAACCTGCATGACCCCCCCACATTTAAAAAGTGCTGGAAAAAGGAGTCTTTCAAACCCCATTTAGTTTCACTGGAACCATTGACTATACCTTCCTGGCCACAGCATGACCCTCAAACCTGCATGACCCCCCCACATTTAAAAAGTGCCGGGAAAGGGAGACTTTTCAACCACCATTTAGTTTCACTGGACGATGACTATAACCTGTCCCTGGCCACAGCATGAGCCCCAAACCTCACATGACCCCCACGATTTAAAAAAAAGTGCCGAAAAAGGAGTCTTTCAACCAACCACCAATTTAGTTTCACTGGACATTGACTATAACTGTCCTGGGCCACAGCATGATCCCCAAACCTGCATGACCCACACATTAAAAAGTGCTGGAAAAAAGGAGTCTTTCAACCACCATTTTAGTTTCAACTGGACCATTGACTATACCTGTCCTGGCCACAGCATGAGCCCCAAACTGCAATGACCCCCCACATTTAAAAAGTGCTAGGAAAAAGGAGTCTTTCAACCACCAATTTATGTTTGATACTGACATTTGACTATCACCTGTCCACTGGCCACAGCATGACTCTAGGGCCGGAGGTTACAGTGGGTGCGGTGAAAGCCTAGAAGAGGTCCAGGTCTGGCTTTCCGACATCTATTAACACGCCGCAGGTTAAAATGCCCTGATGAGCAGCAACGAAAACTGTCGTTGCTGAAGCAGAGTGCGGTAGCGGAAGTGGAGAGAACTCCACCTTCCTCTGTACACAGTCAATAACCAGGGTAGCGCATGCCCCTCCTAATGAAGTGTGGACCAATAGAGCTTCAGATTGGAAATACTGGTGGTTAACGCTCCTGTTACACCCAGGTGCCCTTAACTTGGCATTCTTTTCTCATTTTTACTCCAATGCTGCTGGAGGAAATGGTCTCTGTACTTTGTTCCTGTCCTGTGCTCCATACGCCATTTCTCCTGAATAACCTACATCTGGATCAAGTTTCCTGTACTCCCTTGTACAATTCAGAGAATTTTTTTAACAGCTATTTTGTACATGCAAGTTTTAGTACTTTAATGGAGGGGTGTGCGAGCAGCGAGAACATTTGTTAAGAATAGGATGGAGCCACCATTTCCTTTGTTTCTCTTTTTTTCAATTGTATTAAATGGGTTGTCTCTATACAGGATTGGATAGCTATGTTAAAGATCTTGCAAAACCAAGTCATTTTGCAATATGTGGTCCATTAACAGTGTCCTAACCTATTCCCTGTTTCTGAAAGCACCATCACCCTTGAGCCACCTTGACAATTGTGAAGTAACAAGATGTCTGATAGAAACAACATTTTTTAGAATAGGAAACCTGTAATAGCTGCGATTCACAGCAAAAATGCCCCTAAAAATTCAAAGCATGGACCCTTGAGGCCACATTTGGTCAATTGTGAAGAACAAATGTCTGTTAGAAACAACATTTTTTAGAATAGGACCTTTAGTATAGCTGCATGTCACAGCAAAATGCCCAAAAATTCACAGCATGACCCCTTGAGGAGGCCACTTGGGTTCAATGTGAAGAACAAAATGTCTGAGTTAGAAACAACATTTTTTTATAATAGATCTGTATATTGCTGCATTCAAGCAGCATGGACCCAAAAAATTATAAAAATTGAACTTCTCAGGCCCACTGTTAAAAATTGGTGATGGAGAATGCCACTTATAAGCCACATTTTCTATTCCAAAGGACCAAATTATAGCTGTATCTCATCAGCACAGACCCCAAAAAATTATAAATATGACCTTCTCATCCGCCCCATCCACTATTAAAAAATTGTGAGGGGAAGAAATGCCACTTAGAAGTCACATTTCTGTTCCAAAGGACCATGATTATTGCTGTAATCACACAGCAACATGACCTCCAAAAACCATTGACAATGGCGAAAACTTCACAAGATTAAAGTGAGTAAAAAGAATACGGTTTGTCCATGAAACCTTGCAGTCCTTTTACAGTCTCCTCACAGCAAAACCATCAAAATGAACTGTTGGGAAAAGAGAATAAAAATTGCAGTAAGAAATGATCATTAAAAAAAAAGTTTTTCAAGAGGAAACCCATTTCTGTTTGAAAAGGAATGTGAATGTAAGACCGGCAACTAATCGGTGAACCTTCGGGCAATGTGGGCCACAACATCATCAGAGATCCATCGGCCTGATTCATCTTGATGAAATTCAAACGATCCACATTATCTGTTGGAAAGCCCCCCGGATCCGTTTTGTCTGTAAATGACTCCCCTCCAGCTGTGCTGAAGGGTCCGCTCAGATATATGACGCTGGCTGCTGGTGCAGGACAACCTCTAGGCGTGACGAGGCCACTCGGGCCATTCGTCCCATTTTGGATACCCAGGAAAGTCTATTGGGATCCCGGAACACATGCAAAAACATCGTTTTTGAGACGCAGATAGTCGTGCACCATGATCTTAAGCAGTATCTCTGTGTGTTGGATGTGGTGCCCATGCCTTGCCATGCGATGGTGAGTGGTAAACAAAGATTGCCAGAGGTCACCCATTTAGCTTCTGCCACAACCATTGCCTGCTGCTGCCCGCTAATAACGGCCTCCTTGGCACTCAACTGCGCTGTTCAACTTCGCTGATAGTTGTTCCATACCTGTGACATATGGGGAACGTGAAGCAGGACGCAACAGATGTCGTCCAGTTGATCAATCAGCAAGGTCTCCATTTCCTGCATTTTTACTCTCCTATTTGTTGGGTGGGTGGAAGGAAAGTGCTGATTTTTGGTTTTGTACCGGGATCCAGGAGGGTGGCACCCAGTAACTGGTTTTCCATTTTGATGGGCCTTAATGTGCGAGGGATCATGTTGGAGAAATGGAGGACATCCCAGCACTCCATGTGGAGTAGATGGTGAGCCTTGATTTCTCCAAGCCGCTCTGGGTCGGGGGCCACTAGCAAACTGATCTTCCTCATCTTCCTCCTCCGCCTCAAAGTCGCGCCAACCTCTTTCCAAGGCAGGGACCGTCGGTAACATCGTGTCTAAGGAATACCTCCTCCTCCTCCTCCTCCTCCTCCGCTGCCTCCGCACAGCTTCAACACAGCCCTGCTTGGCCTGAGATGAATGCACCCAGAGAGCTGATCGCCACCTTGCACAGCTCTGGAGACCACACGAACACTGCCTAATGAAGACCGATGAAATGGTGAGAACTGTCGGGGCCATGTGATTTACGGAGAAAAGGCTCCGTGTCCGCACAGAGTCCTTCTCCTCCTCCTACGCTGGCGGGACCTGTCGTTTCAGAGTGTCCAGACGATCGTTCCAGAACTAAATCCACCACAATGCCTCATGCTGACAGGGCATTGTCCACACTGACCCATTTTGGTGGCTTCTTATCTAAACTGTCAAGGATGGTGCAGAGGCTCTTTCACTTCCTCCACTCTCGTGTGGTTCAACAGCACCCCGAGGTCGTATAACCCTCGGCTGCTTGTCAGCCATGTGTCCACTTCGTACTGCGTAATTGCATTGCGCTGCAGCACAATCGCTGGAGCATTTGGAGGGTGGAATTCCAGCTTGTTCCAGCGTCAACAATGAACTGTTGACTGGGAGGCCGAGCTGGGACGCTGCAACGCAGCCGAGGCGGTGACGTAGCAGGGTGCAAACGGCGGAATGAGAACTCAGACCCTCGAGCCGATCCTTCAGCAGGCAGTCCAGACCCGGGTAGCTCTTTTAGAATTTCTGGACGACAAGGTTCATGACGATGTGTCCAGCAAGGGATGTGCTCCAGCCTACCATCTTAAAGGGCGGCCAGCAGATTTCGCCCGTTATCGCAACACCACCATGCCTGGCACAAGGTTCTTGTCACCCAGCCAGCGCGTCGGTCGTGTCTTGCTTAGAGCCGACCCACAGCTCCTACCTGTGTGTGGACGTCTCCAAGCAGATTAATTTCAACACGGCCCTGGTGTCTCTGGGCACGTGATGCCACCAAGAGGACCTTGGGGGAAAGAGCCCCTGCACCATCCCTGCGGTTTTGAAGAGCGTGCACCGAGCCTGAGAGCCACAGTCACCCAGAGACATCTCCACCCACTCACCCAGTGAGCTGTCACAGAGATAAGCGGGACCTTGGCCGTGCTTACTATCCATGTGTCTGTGGTGGATGGACTTTCCGGACACAGATTGCAGACAACGCGCTTGAAATTTAGATGACAAGTTGCGGGCCACGGCCGGGACGGCTTTTCTTGCAAAGAAAATGCCTGCCGTCATCTGGTATTGGGGGCAGGCGAGGGCATGACGTGCGGGAACCCATCCTGTGTCACCAGGACACACGGAAAAGGCAAACATTTTCCAAGGCCAAAAGCCGGCAATGCCGACATTCTCTTTTGCTTTGGGATGGTTTGGGATAAAAGTGTTTCTATCTGTCCCAACACCTGGAAGACAGAAGGCTGCTGCTAGACTGGCCGGCAGTAAGGCGTGCAGGTCGTCAAACTGGCGGGAAGGAGAAGGGGTAGGATGGTCTCTGGTGTGCTGGTGGTACTACTGGTCGCGACGTGGGAGGCTGAAGCGGATGCTGATCCCTGATTCATGACTTCTTGAGAGACATGGGCAGCTGAGGAACGCTTGGTGGTGCGGGAGGAGGAGGAGGCGGAGACAGAGGGTGTGACCAGTGGTTGGAGGCCCGGCGTCGGTCTGGCCTTTTTTGGCCAAGTTGTTCCCTTCCTTTCAACTCATGCTTACGCTGCATGTGACTAACATGTAGGTGGTACGTTAACCACTTAAGGTTCTTGGCATCTACTTATGCGTTTACGCAAAGGCGCATATGACATCGCTGGGTGAATCAGAGGTCTTGCTCAAGAGAAGCCCCGGCTTGAGAGTCCTGACCTTTATGAAGGCGTATAAGCGAGGACGTGGTTTGCGCTGACGCGTGGGCTGGCTGATCATATCAGCGGACTTCTGCGAACCGGGCCCTCACTCCCTTTTTGGAGCGGGACCCTATTGACCACACCCCTATCGTCTTCCCTCCTCGTCCCACTGATGAAGCGCTCGCAGCAAATTCAGCGGAAAAGACCAGGATGGAATCCGCAATGTCGTCATCATCATCATCATCAACACAAGGTGACTTGGTCGTACCTGACTTTCTGCATCCAGAAGCTGCGGGCTACAAGCAAGGGCACTGCAAGGCGTAGCCGACCGCACCCGTAGATATTTGCCTGATTGAACCGGCTTCCCTTCACCTCCATCTGATGGCATCAGTAACTGGCGTCGAGCAGACTAATCATCCTCTTGAACTTTTAACAGTGCCTTCTGACCCCAACCCGCATTTTGTCATCACAGAGGTCCTGTCAGACAAGTGGATTATCCACAGTGGTGTGGTACACGAGTTGACATTAGGGCCTGCTTCATGTTGGACGGATCTGATGAAATGCTATGACGACATTTGTGGCCGTGGACTGGGGGAGGTACGAGGAGGTAAGACTGCTAGATGCAAGTTGCATTAACACTGATGGACAATTGGCGACGATGTTCCGTTACTTAGATTCACATGGCCCTGACCAGCGATGACAGTACTACGGTCCTGCAACTGACGATCCGCTGGCATGCGTGTTGTCGCCAGCACTGGAAGGAGCACCCTTCTTTCGTACCTCTTATCCTCCATGTGTGCTACCCCCCTCTCTTTGCACGCTAACCACCTGCATTTCGCTCCATGGTCCAACATATAAAAATTTGAGAAGGTATGGTATAGTTTTGGAAAGTTCTCTTATTAAAAGACGGCAAATCACAGCTATTCTCAAATCCCTCTAATCAAAACAAAATTGCCTTGGTATCAAATTTAAACTGCAAGGTGTCTATCAACAAATCTGGACTGGCAAAAGTCCAAAAAACACGTATCAGTATTTTTGTATAATAGGAATGGTATTTTTTGCACCTTTTCAAATCACCTGAGGGTGAAATATAGAATTGCTGTTTTAAGATTTACGCAGCAGCTGCGTCAATGAACAGTACTGGGTGCGCAAAAGTCAAAAAACACGTACTGTTATGATTTTGATATAATAAAATGTATTTTAAGCACCTTCAATTCACTGTGGTGAATATAGAATTGCTGTTTTAAGATTATACCGTAGATTCTGCGTCAAAGAACATTACTGAGTGCGCAAAAGTCCCAAAAACACGTAACTGTTATGTTTTGATATAATAAACAGGGACGGTATTTTTTGCACCTTTTCAATCACATAGCTGTTGGTGAATATAGAAATTGCTGTTTTAAGATTTACGTAGATGCTGCGTCAATGAACAGTACTGGGTGCGCAAAGTAAAAAAAAAC
Source organism: Phyllomedusa bahiana (assembly GCA_025379985.1). Classification (NCBI taxonomy): domain Eukaryota; kingdom Metazoa; phylum Chordata; class Amphibia; order Anura; family Hylidae; genus Phyllomedusa; species Phyllomedusa bahiana. The sequence continues at coordinate 102,030 of JAODAL010003058.1, forward strand.
GTACTGTTATGTTTTGAAATAATAAATGGTATTTTTTGCACCGTTCAATTCACCTTGTAATATAGAATTGCTAGTTTTAAGATTTACGTAGATGCTGCGTCAATGAACAATGCTGGTTGTGCAAAAGTCCAAAAACACGAACTGTTATGTTATTGATATGATAAACGGTATTTTTTTGCACCTTTTCAATTCACCTGTGGTGAATATAGAATTGCATATTTAAGATTAACGTAGATGCAGCGACAATGAACAGTACTGGGTGCGCAAATGTCAAAAAACACGTAACTGTTATGTATTGATATAGTAAATGGTAATTTTTTTGCACCTTTCAAGTTCACTCTGGTTGGAAAAAACAAAAATAAAGAATTCTGTTTTAAGATTTACGTAGATGCGCCCGACAATGAACAGTACTGGGTTGCGCAAAAGTCAAAAAAAACACGTAACTGTTATGTTTTATATAATAAATGGTGATTTTTTTGGCACCTTTCATATTCACGCTGTGGAGAATATAGAATTGCTGTTTTAAAGATTTACGAAGATGCTAGCTTCAAATGAAAGTACTGGGTGCGGCAAATGTCAAAAAACACGTAACTGTTAGTTTTGATATAATAAACGGTATTTTTTGCACCTTTCAATTTCACCTGTGGTGAATTTAAGAATTGCTGTTTTAAGATTTACGTAATGCGGCGTCATGAACAAGTACTGGGTGCGCAAAAGTCCAAAACACGTAACTGTTATTTTTTTGATATACAAAAATGGTATTTTTTGCAACCTTTCAATTCACCTTGGTGAATATAGAAATTGCTGGTTTTAAGATTTACGTAGATGCCTTCGTCAATGAACATACTGGGTGCGCAAAAGTCAAAAACACGTTAACTGTGATGTTTTTCGTAACGATACACGGTTATTTTGCAACAAACAACCTGTGCTTAGACTACAAGATTGTCTGGATTGGTAATTTAAGTGCACGGTGATATATCAACAGTCACAAAATTAAAATGAACACCTATCTTAAATGTATACAGATAAAAGTGAGTTTTTGCAGCTACAAAGAGACCTGCAGTTACTAGAAAAGATGTTTTATCCAATATAAGTTCAGGCTGCCCAATATCCAGGAAATATTTTCAAAAGCAAACTGTTAATAATAAATGATATTCTACAACAAATGTCCTACACAAGTCTTGTGAACTTATCCAATGTTCTTTATAGATAGAGCTTGTCTGTGTTCGCCCGCGTGGCCCCACCCACCCCCCCCCGCTCCCACCAGCCGTGAAAATTTACAGCGGTAGATGCTGCTTTAACATTCTCTAGCTAACTACATAAATTCTTCAAATCACTAATACACACTAAAAGTGGAAGGATCACAGCTAATAGAAGAGGTTTCCACTGTGCATAAATAGACAAATTTTGCTTGGACAGTTTGGCCACAGACAGAGCGCAGGTCCTTTCCCTATGATACGCTGAGATGCCACTGAGTGCTGAACAGGAAACGACTGTTCTATTTTTAAACGAGGTCATGTATATTTTATCCACCAACGCAACCATACACATCCCAGTCATGACGTCGCACACACATCTCACCCTGCTCTATTCTGTAATCTGATTTGCTGGCCGCCAAAATTACAGGAACCCGCCAAAAAAAGGCGCGATCTTAATATATGATGCTCAGATTTTAACCTTAATTACGCATGATCGGGAAAAATTCGATCACCATAAAAACCTTGCCGATTTCAACTTTGTCGATAAAAATCGCTCAACACTAATCTTAAACTCTATCAGTTCTCTATCTATTAAACACTAAAACGTAACTTTTATTATATCTAACTCTTAACCTCTATACACACTATTTAAAAACCTGATCTCTATCCTCATCATTTAACCCTTTTTGCTTCTGAAAAAGGGGAATAAAATCCCTTTCTATCATCAAGTCTGGTGGAACCCACCTATTAACAGGAGAGCCTTATATCTATAGCAAAGTACTAGCTTCAGTAAGGGGTCCCAAGCCAACTACTTGGGCAAATCCGTCCCTAATCTCATAGACACAGAACAAATAAGGCCCCCTTGTAACACCCCCTGCAGCAGGTGACACTTGTAAGAGAGATCAGGTTTTAAATAGTGTGTATAGAGGTTTAAAAGTTAGATATAATAAAAGTTACGTTTTTAGTGTTTAATAGATAGAGCACTGATAGAGTTCAAGTCTGCCACTGGCAAAATAGTAAATATCGTGATCAAAAGCCACTCTTCGTTCACTTGCGAGATTCCCAATTTTTTCGAGATTATGTGACACATCAGTGATCACTCGTCTGAACGCCGATGCGTGTTTCTAATAAACTGCAATGTATAATCACAACCCGCTGTTTATAGATAAGTGCTGGGTCCGTCTGGGGACTGACAGATTGACCCAAACACATATCCAATAGCTTATGTAACACGGAGTCAGACGCCGAGTGAACAGACCCTAAATATAATCACAATCTCACTCTGGTTATTCTTTATTCAGTTATGGATACACAGCAGCTCTGTATGGTTTCCTCAGTCACCAGCAAAATGGAGTCTACAATCCACCTCCCCCTCCTTATGCACACAGGGGAGGGTGAGGCTTGTGAGGTCACCACCAGATCAGCCACTTTACAGCAAGACGTAATTCTCATCTTTTGAACATGGGGAAAAACTCTTTTTTCTTGGGATGTGCTCCCTCTGGTGGGAAACCTTAAAAATTAATATGCATTTTTTAATATTTAGCACCAATTGAATGAAATAAAAAAATATACAAAAAATTTAAACAAAAATGAACACATAATATTTCATCAACAAAAAAAAAAAAAAAATTTGATGACAGATTCCCTTTAAGGAGGACCTTCACAATATCAGACTGGTGGTTTTAATGTTATGGCTAATCAGATTTAGCAAAACATCACTTGGGAGATGGGCCCTTGATTGTTTTAAATCCTAGCACTGCCCCAAGACACTTCTCCTACTAATATGTATTAACAAGTTTCATATATATGGAACTTAATTGTATGAAGGACAATGAGGATGACACAGAGAACTATGTTACCTAAACACTGCGACAGGCAATGCTTACCTGCAGTTCAATTATTTTTAGGGGTGACTGTAAGTAGTAAAGAGAGATATTCAGCTAGAAACCTAATCCCTGATTTTGGCAGCATGTATTAACTCTTACTTAAAAATTTCCTTACAAATCCTGAAGTTTTACCCACTCATACGCCTCTCACTATGGGACTTGTTTCGGAACAATTTGAAACTTACTTTTTTACTTCTACTTTTTTATTCTCTATATAAATGTTATTCTAAAGTATGAAATATATATTATATATATCCTGGAAATAAACCATGGAATCTTTCAAAAGCCACACACAAAGTTTTCTTAGTGTTATAAAAATAGATATTCAAATATCCTGAAAATGCATTTTCACTATTTTAGTGGCACTGATTTTGGTTTTTTGTCTAGGATATTGGTGAGTTTCTAGCCCAGGCCATGGATCTGTACGTGCACTTTCTTTGAGCTTTGCTGTGTTCCTGTCTTCTCCTACCTTCATTTTGTGGGGCAGGAAACAGCTACCTGACAAATACTTCCTGTCGACCATGTTAACTCTTATGGGTCATAATTCCACCAGGTGAAAGGAACTGCTGAGCTATGGCTGACACCAGCAAGAACTAGAGCAGCTGTGTCCATGTGTCCAACCCTGAACTGCTATGTTGAGCATAATTCATACTTTAACCCCTTAGGCCGTGTTCACACGGCTTATTCCCGACGGATTTGTGCGCCGTATTGAGCTCACAAATCCGCCGTGAATAAGGGGCGGGACGGGGGCGGGGCCGAGCGCGGCGGGGGGCGCCGCTCCCCGGCCCCATAGACTTGCATTATCCACGGCGCGTATTTCCCCCTGGATAATGTGCATGTCAGTTTCTCCCCCCCCCGCGGATTCGCCGAGCGGGTAGGAGCGACGGAATCCACTGTTCTCTAAAGAAGCAGTGGATTACCGTAATGACTTCCGACAGATCGCCGCCGTACTGAAGCCAAATCCGGCGCGCAGTACGGCGCCAATCCGCGGCAAAATAAGCCGTGTGAACGGGGCCTTAAGGGACCGGGCGTTTTTTGTTGTTGACACGTTCGTTTTTCCTTCCCAGAGCCATACCTTTTTTATTTTTCCACCTACATAGAAACATAAGGGCTTTTATTTTGCGGGACGAGATGGAATTTCTAATAGTGTTATTCACTATACTATAGAATATACTGGGAAACTGCAAAAAAATTCCAAGTGGGACAAATTGTGAAAAAAAACGTATTTTCGCCATGTTTGCGGGGGTTCAATCTTCGGTCAATACAATGTATTTTCTGTATTCTACAGGTTGATACGCATCCGGCAATACCAAACATGCATCCGTTATGTTTTGGTTCCGTAAAAAAATTCCAAACTTTTTCTATTTTTTACATTTGCGCCGCGGCGCCAGTTTGTGCGACCAATAACTTTTTTGTACTAACACCTACGGACGTCAGTGAGGCAGCATATTTTGCGAGCTGAAGTGTACTTTTTATCGCTAGCAGTTTAGAATGCATGCAACTTTTTTGATCACTTTTATTACATTTTTTAAGTGACATAAAATGACCAAAAAAAGCAATTTTGACGTTTGGAGTTTTTTTTCTTCTATGGTGTTCAGCGCACGGGATAAATGATGTTATATTTTTATAGATCGGACTTTTCGGACGCGGCCATACCAAATATGTGTCACTGTTTTATTATTTTATTGTTTTTATTTCTAAATTTGTAAGTTGTGGGGAAAAGGGGGGGGGGATTTGAACTTTGAATACTTTTTTTTTGTACTGTAAATTGTTATTTATTTAATTTTTTTTTTACTTTAACATTGAGGCCACCTATGGTGCTTGACCACTAGGTGGCGCGATTGTCAATACAGTCTAATGCATTGCATAAAGGGAATGCATTAGACTGACCAAGAAGTCGGTTTCCCCACTTCCGTCTGCGGAAGTTATGGGGCAAACCCGGACAAAGGAAGTGACCGGACCTTCCCCAAAGGGTCCCCACTGGCCCGTTTCCGGGTGGTCGGAAACGTTGCATCTATGCTGCGACGGGGCCGATGACCCTGACAATCGGAGCGCGGCACGATCGTCATTCTTCAGAAAGCCGGGGGCCAAACCTTCGCCGCGGGTTTTGACGGGTTAAAAAACCCCTGGCCCCGGCCCACGCGCCCCGTTCAACACTTAAAGGCCGGTGTTAGCGGGGGATTAGCCGCCCAACACCCGGCGGGGTTTCCGGGGGGGAGGGGGGGCCCGGAGGATCCCCCCTTTCAGAACCCCTTATGGACCCTGGGACGTACTCATACGTCCAGGTCCTTAAGGGGTTAATCTACTGTGTCATATTAATCTCTTTTGGGAGTGGGGTTTTTTTAAAAAATAAAGCTTTTCAGCACATAAAAAAAAACAATGCCCGAACCCCCATTTTTTGGTTTCCAGCTTATATATATGGGGGCCTCTGCACCTCTGATTCAAAAAGTCAAGGGAAAAATTTTTTTTTACCAAAAACAAAGTCCAACGTTACTGGTCCTTTGTTCCTGTGAGAAATAAGGGGAGAAATTGTTTCTATTACATCTTGTAGTCTAGCTATGAAATAAAGGTTTGTTTATACTCTTTATATTATTGAGTGTACATTTTCTAATTATAATATGCCCTCTTTTTCTTCTTTGCTATCCGTTTGCATTTTTTATACACTTGTTTTTGCAGCCCAGTTTTGGATTATCTTGATTATTTAGTGTCGCCTGCCCTTCTTTTGCTTATTACATGAGCTATCTTGTGAAATGCCCGCTTAAAAGGTCTACTCTTTTTTCCCCAAAAATAAGAAAATTTTTATAAAATTTTTTGTTCCTAAAGAGCGCTGGGTCTCATTTTCAGGGATGTTTTTTTTCCATGAACAAAAATTTTACATTTGGGGCCACGGTATAAAACTGTTTAGGGTCTAAAACTCACTTTTTTCCCATTTATTAATATCTGTAGTCATGTTTCACAAACATCCGTAAACCATCAAACTCTGAATTCCATCAAGAATTTCTTGTGACTTATTTCCATGTAGAACAATCTAGGGTACATTTACCATGTCATCATAGTCACTCTCCAAACCCGAAAATTTTTTTTGGGGGACCCCATTTCTTTTAGAATCATTGCCCCAAGCTCTCAGTCTCGAAAAGCACTTTCCCCTTTAAAAGAGCACCGCTTGTCCAGGGGAGCCTCCACACAAAAAAGACCCTTGGATCTGCTAATTATGGCTGGGGGGGGCCAGCCAAAGACTTCCCCTAGGTCTTATTTTCAGAGGAGGCCTTATATTTTTAAGTTTTAATTTTCGGGATGTCTTATTTTCGGGGAAACACTGTATATTTGATAAGTGGCAGCAGGATGTATCTGTGGCAAGATTTAGGGTATGTTCACACAGCTTATTTGCGGGACGTATTTCGGCACGTAACTGCACTGCAATCTGTCCGAAGTATGCCATGAATACCTGCCATTTTCCCTGAAAAAAATACGCCCCAGGAGAAAGAAGTTAAATGACACTTCTTCCCAGCGCTTACTCACCGGGAAAAGTGCATGTGATTCAGAAGGATGCACTGGCGCTGCCATACGCTTGCAATACGCTGTGTGAACATACCCTTATGCACCATTTCCATCCTGAGGGGAAAGTGAGTGCAAGATTGAGTGAATGGAGGTACATTGCAGTTGCATAAATAGTGTTGGGTAAGTTTGTACCTGACAATGCACATAGTTTCTGATTTATGTTTTGTTAGTGGCAAGCATCTTATATTGTAGAGTGCATTTTTAGCAGCAGCTATGTCCCTGCAAATGCCCAATCGAATGGTTCACTTAGCTCTTGTTAATCACACTCCTGAGGCCTATCGGTGGTATGAACTACTGTAAAATGAGTTCCCACAGAAGCAATGCAAAGTCCACAATGAGGGAAGGAGAATTATCTGAGGTCCTTTTCTCCATAGACACTTCAAGGTCCATACTGTATATAAAGGAGGAGGAACCACCTGAGGGTCATGCCACCAACACGGTGTAAGGTGCATGCAGGTGGAGGAGGAAGATTGCAGGTCCCAGATGTCAAGCAGGCAGGTACACCTAGCTAGCAGATGTGCGTGGATGTCTGCTCTACCAGTGTATAGATTAAATCCATATATTTACTATTTTGCCATAGGCAAACTTAAACTCTATCAGTTCTGTATCTATAAAGCACTAAAACGTAACTTTTATTATGTATAACACTTAAACTCTATACGCACTATTTAAAAACCTGATTTCTTACCTCTCAATATATCCCTCTCTACTTCTGAAGGAATAGCTCCCCTTCTATTATCAAGTCTGGTAGGTCCGGACCTCTAGAGGTCCGGACCTCTAACCCCTGATGAAGCCACTTTAGCTGGTGAAACATGTTGGGGAGGTCAGGCATGACGTTTTAAATTGTGATTTCTCACCTCTGTCCACAAGTGTTACCCACTGCAGAGGGTATCAGAAAGAACACCTTATATGTTTTATGTACATTAGATTAGGGATGACTGCCGAAGTAGGATGCTTGGGATCCCTTACTGGAGTTAGTAAATTACTGTATATATAAGGTTTTCCTGTTAATAGGTGGTGCTCCACCAGACTTGATAATAGAAAAGGAGCTATTCCTTCAGAAGTAGAGAGGGATATATTGAGAGGCTAAAATCAGGTTTTTAAATAGTGCGTATAGAGGTTAAGTGTTATACATAATAAAAGTTACGTTTTAGTGTTTTATAGATAGAGAACTGATAGAGTTAAGTTTGCCTATGGCAAAATAGTAAATATAGTGATCAAAAGTCACTCTTTGTTCTCTATTCTCTATTCTCTATTGACTCGATTAAATCCATGGCACTCCTTTTCGTGATACAAAATTACAGAAATAAAATATTATAATGTTATAAAGACATTCCAAATATCAAAGCTCCATAAGGTGTATAGGTGAAAAGGTGTATAGGTGAAAATATGTGAGGATATACAGAGAGACGTTTCGGCTAATAGTGGCCTTCCTCAGGTCACATCTGTTATGATGAAAGGGGCAGGTTATGGAAGAAGTGTGGTCTGCTGAAGCCAGAGAGCTGTGTACCAGTGTGGGATTGCTGGGAGATGTAGTGCATAGGCTCAGAACGAACCACAGAGACTTGGGATATTACAGGCTTTACTCACAGCATCAACTTAAGCAGGTTAAACTTCTTTCTTAGGTCACTTCACAAGTAGACAACAACATTTGGGGCTACTACACCTCTCTCTAAATTACAATTGCTTTTCTGGCAATATCTCTCTCTTTTGTCCTCACCCGACCTTTATCCACTCTAGATGTTAGGCTTCAGGGCAAGCGATCAAGTTTAAGTCTTTGCGGTTTCCTTTCAAAAGCTTCACTGGAGCAATCAGGGGTGGCCCTTTTCTATACCTTTCTCCTTCTCTCTTTACAAGGAGAGTCCCTGTTCTGTCCCTCTACTCTCTTCTTCTTTCTCACTCCTCTCTTCCCTCTACCTGCTCCTGCCTGCTTTCTTCCCTCCTTCTCTCCTGTGAGTACTCAGGCTGAAGTGAGTGGACGATTCCCTGATTCTCCAACTTTAATCACAGGATCCTATAACTAGAACATGAAAGGCTCTTTTTTATCAGGAGCTGCAGCCCCTTCCATCTCCATCACACTGATTGGCTGCAGGCTGCTTCCCACTCTTGGGGCGACATTTAAGATATTTGTCGCCCAGGCGCCATTTTTTTGCGCATTAGTAGCATAGAATGCGCCTGAATCTATGACATTGTTCTACTGTGGGTCATAGATTTGGCGCTTTATAGCTACAAAGTGACACTTCTGGCTCAGGTAAAACACTTTTAAAGTGCTCTACCTGTTCCAGCAGTAATGCGCTTGGATTTACCGTACTGAAGCTATAAATGTGTAGCTTCGTACGGTTGTAGTGCGACGCCTCCAGCACGCCGCCCGATCTTAGGGGCATTACAAAGTGCTGTGGGTGCTTTATAATGCGCCTGCTCATACATCGAGCACACAGGGCACTGGAGCAGCCCCGTACATACATGTCGTCCTTAGTGCTTAAATCACCAGTGCACCATTAAAAGTGCAAAGTCAACGCCTTACCGCCATATACTGTATCCCCATGGTCCCACCCCCTAAAAGATTGGTGAGATGGTAGTTGAGCATTTTGTTTCTTAGGCCAGTTCTCCACGGCATAGAAAAACGATCATATTTTCGGCAGTTTTAGGATTCTGGGCAACGCCCTGCAGGGGTTAACAAGTCTGGCCTGGGTCCACACCCTGGGAGATGTGCGGCTCATGAGCTCAGGAGTGACAGCCCTGCAGCCTCTCCCAACAGTGGGTGTGTCACTCAGGCCAATCAGAGGGCTCAGACACCGCACCAATCAGCCACTGGGGTGGCATCCGGGCAGACCTTTTAAGCCTCCTCAGTTCCCTCAGGCCTTGTCTGTCAAAGGTGTTCCCCTTGGTGTTCCCCTGTGATTCTTGTTTATTGTTGTCCTCCTGAATTTCTGACCTTGGCTCGTTTCTTGACCTCGCCCTTGACCACTGATTTTGTACTGCGCTCCTGACTGTGTTTGGACCCTGGCTTGTTTCTGACCATTCGCTTGCCTCATGTTTCTTGGCTTTGACATTCTCGCACCGTTACCGACCCGGACTGTTCGACACTGTGGTCTCCCTGACGGCCCTGCAATTAGCAGTGTAGGGGCTGTCGTCCAGTTGGGGTCTGCCTTCTAGGGCAGCACGCCAAGTAGGCGGGACAGTGGGCTGGGTGGCAGTCCGGGCCCACTGCACCTCCTCTGACGTGACACCGGCATTTTGAGTTTTTTCGTCTGTTTCCCATACAATCAATTTTCTGGGCCGATAGTAAAAAACGAGGACCAACCGCAGTTTTTGCGCAAAATTTGACAAAAAACCACGATCGTGCATCGGACAAAAACCAGTCGACTTTCGGCCGTTTTTTATCAGATGTCGTGTAGACATAGCCTTGGACCTGTGGTGAACTAGTGACCCATGGCTAGTTTTTAGGTCCCTATAGCTGCCCACAGCCATGGTTGACAGAGTCCCAGTTGATCATGGGTCTTATCTATAGTGGCTGAGACTCTACATGGCTGATGTTCTCCATACTATAAGCACTGCCTGTTCTCTATGTCACTTCTGATGTAACCCATATACATTTTTCTTTGTATGAACAACAGGCTTTAGCAAAAGCGTCGTGAACACAGCAGTAATTGAATCTCTAAATCTTTAACAATTTGAGCTGTAACTTTAGACTAGATTCCACATTTAACATGGCAAGCAGACAGTAAACAGAATGTATTGTAATTGGCATCTCATTAAAGGCTCTCAGCAGTGCAGTTCAAGCTAAATCCATAAGAAGCACTGCTGACACCTTTTGTGATCCACAATACCTTCATGGCATGCCAAGCAAAATGAAACATTCCTAGAGGGTTTTTTTTCTTCCTTCCAGCCTGTTCTCGTCTGCTATGTTAAGTTTTAAAAACGATATATAGCCAGATAAGGGATGTATTATCACAATCGTATATTGTAAAAACATTTCTGCAACAAAAGTAGATTGCCAAGTTCTTGAGATAATAATTCACTTTCATGTGAATACAAAAGCACAGTAATAAAAATGAATTAGGAGGGAGGGATATAAACCCTTTTATCTAGAATAAATCATAGCGGTATTGTTAGTTCTCTGTCTGGAATTAAAGATGTTGTCTGGTTTTTGAACCACCCCCTTTCCAAATGCCCTTATGATGCCTATTCATATTAAAGTATGCCGATTTCAGCAGGAGCAGATAGTGACATAATGTTACCCCTCCATACTTATGTACACACCATTAAAGGGGTTTTGCCAGGAAGTAAAATTGACGTGGGAAGTTTGAAAATTAAATAATAAACATTTTCACCATTCATCATTATTAAAAATTCTGCACCGTTTTTGTTTTAGGTGCTCCTTTAGTGATCCATTGTTTACAGCTCGTCTCCATGGGATACGACCAGGACTGAGAGCTCCTCAGTCCTGGTCGCACATGCTCAGACATCACCTCTCCTCTCAGGCAGCTACTGAGTGTTCAAACCCCAGGTGCTGTCATTCTACTCCTTTCCTTTGGACTAGTTAGTTATAAGTCAAACAGTGCAAATAAAAAGAAACCTCAATGAGGTCTATGCATTGATAAAAAGGAAAAAAAAATCCACAGGTTAAGTTCCTGCAGGGATATGAACCCAGGACCCTTGTGCTGTAAAGCAAAAATGTTACCTCTAAGCTAGTAGAGGAAGTAGTAGTGTAGCTACTTACAGTTCTACACATAAACAGACCTTTCTTTCACTAGAGAGAGGAAAGGCCTGGTGATGTCATCCTGCTTGGTCACATGATATGCAATTCAAACAAATCAAACACGCCCCCGTCTGAGCCCAGAGAGCTGAGAAGCAGGATACAGGTGGTATGGAATGAGATCATGGCAAAACCCCTTTAAGGGAGACATGTATGATCGGGTCTTTCACCCTTTTCTGGCGTAAAATGTGCCAAAGTGAGCGGCTACGATGTCTAATCCGTCTAACAAATGTGTTAGGTGCATTGTTCGTAAGACTCAACACTTTAATGCGCCTAACATGAGGGGGCGTTTTGGGGATGTTCTGGGGGTGTCGCACCACACTCGTAATATTAGACACATATATGAATGTGGTTCGGCAAAACTAGGCGCATTACTGCTCGAACAGGCAGACCTAGGTCAATGTGGTCTGCCGGAGTCTGAGGAGTCGATGTGGAGATAGATTTGCTGTAAGGGCAAAAAATGTCCAATATTTCTCAACTTATATCAGTGCAATAATCAAAAGTGATTGATGTTAATTATCAAACCATATAAAATAAATTATTTTAAATTAAAAAAAAAGTTATCATATAAAATTAATGTAAAAATATATAATATCCCAAACATATAAAAATATCTCCTATTAAATGTATGTAAAATTAATATTAACCAACATGTACACTCTATAAATTTACTATGTACAGTATACCAAGAGAATGTGAATAAATAAAATGGTTTAATTAAATGTATTAACCCTGAAAGTTAGATGAAGATGCTGCTGGAGATGGAAGTGGAGGAGATCGCTAAACTTAAATTCTCCTGTTTTCACCCTTCATTTAGGATGGGTTCACACAATGTTGCTGTAATGGTAAATGGTTTGCAGAGCAGATTACTTGTTTAAAATTCACAGGCAGCTGTAGATTATGAGCTTTTTAGCAAGAGCTGCTGCACCACATGTCTGCTCTCCACTCTTAACTCAAATATTCGCTCTTAACTCAAAGCAAAAAATTGACCAAGCAACTGCTCTTATCTAAAAAAAACTCTTTAGTTAAGACGCTCTGTTTATAACAAACCTTTCTACATTATTACTTGATTTCAGGTTTGGTATATACCATTTATTTATTTTGCTTTTATATTAATTGTATTTTTATGACATATGTATTTATATGCTCCTAGTAATATGATAAACAATTTATACTTTACATATACTTTGTGAAGGTTTTTCTAGCTTTTGTGAGCATATGTGGTTGTTTCTTTATGGCCCATTATAGGTGTATTCATATGACAATGTGTTAATAAGGCAACCTTTTTGAGATGGTTAAAATGTATTGCAACGTTGGTGAGTTCAATAACAGAGATCAAAAAGGGATGCATTTCTAGAGCGTAATAGTGTAACAAGTTCTAGTGACCAGGATTCTGGAGAAGGGTCTGGATACATTTCTAGAGCGTAGTAGTATAACAAGTTATAGTGACCAGGATTCTGGAGAAGGGTCTGGATACATTTCTAGATGTAATAATATAACAAGTTCTAGTGACCAGGATTCTGGAGAGGAGTCTGGATACATTTCTAGAGCGTATTAGTATACAAAGTTATAGTGACCAGGATTCTGGAGAGGGGTCTGGATACATTTCTAGATGTAATAATATAACAAGTTATAGTGACCAGGATTCTGGAGAAGGGTCTGGATACATTTCTAGATGTAATAATATAACAAGTTATAGTGACCAGAATTCTGGAGAAGGGTCTGGATACATTTCTAGATGTAATAATATAAATTATAGTGACCGGGATTCTGGAGAAGGGTCTGGATACATTTCTAGATGTAATATTATAGCAAGTTACAGTGACCGGGATTCTGGAGAAGGATCTGGATACATTTCTAGATGTAATAATATAACAAGTTATAGTGACCAGGATTCTGGAGAAGGGTCTGGATACATTTCTAGATGTAATAATATAACAAGTTATAGTGACCAGGATTGTGGAGAAGGATCTGGAATAATTTCTAGATGTAATAATATAACAAGTTATAGTGACCAGGATTCTGGAGAAGGGTCTGGATACATTTCTAGATGTAATAATATAACAAGTTATAGTGACCAGGATTCTGGAGAAGGGTCTGGATACATTTCTAGATGTAATAATATAACAAGTTATAGTGACCAGGATTCTGGAGAAGGGTCTGGATATGTTTCTAGATGTAATAATATAATAAGTTATAGTGACCAGGGATTCTGGAGAAGGGTCTGGATACATTTCTAGATGTAATATATAACAAGTTATAGTGACCAGGATTCTGGAGAAGGGTCTGGATACATTTCTAGATGTAATAATATAACAAGTTATAGTGACCAGGATTCTGAAGAAGGGTCTGGATACATTTCTAGATATAATAATATAACAAGTTATAATGACCGGGATTCTGGAGAAGGGGCGCTGATCCAGGGATTTATTCTGATTGTAAGTTTAGAGTCGGATGGAAATTTTTCCCTAAAATAAGGACAATTGGCTTCTACCTCATGGGGGTTTTGCTTTCCTCTGGATTAACACTTTAGCACAATAGGCTGGATGGACGACTATCTTTTTTCGGCCTTACAAACTGTGTAACTTACTATGAACAAGATACATGAATGTGCACATTATTATGAGAATTCATGACTATTATAAAGAGTTTAATGGTGATACACTGACCACAGTTTATCCTCTCTTCTTAAAAAAGAGGTTCTTTAGCAGCTTTGTTTATTTTTTTCTTCAGTTCTGTGTTTCAGCATCTCAAGCACATACAATTGTGAACCTTTTAGAAAAGAATGAAGGTGTTTCATATCAATCAAGTGATAAAATGATCCTTGTGAAGAGGTTCTGCAGCAGCTCAAGTTGGGTATTGGAAGAAATTATGCACCCCCTACTATAAATAATAGGGATTATTACAAATCGCCTGTTAGTCCTATAACCTGTATGAATGTATTCAGCCTATGGTCTTCTGTTTTATATGGCTATAGACCTCCCAAGAGACCTCTAATATTCTTTTAGTAAGGGGGCATTATCCCAGATATTATTAACAATATTATTGTTGCACACTTTACATTGGCAGGACTCACTATATTAGTTCTATGAGAAGTATTAAATCATACACCAACACACGTGTAAGTAGGGAGGGATACTGTTAGCTTGACAGAATGTTCTTAGATTGTTCTTAGACATTTCGGATGAAAATACACATGTCCTTGTTCACAGCTGTGTTTTCGTCCGAAATGCGTTAGTCACGCTAAACTGTTTTGCTTTTTTAACCTCTGTAAATAAATAAAATAAATAAAGATTGTGCTTCGTTTTCCTATTGCTGGATCACTATTGCATTTGTTGGATTTGACTGGATCCTATGGTCGAGGATTGGAGAGATCCGTGCAGCAAGGAATGATCAGCTTGAGAAGAAGGAAACCAGGTGTGCATGTTCAACGCAACAAAGGTGAGCCTCACATTGACTTTTTAAGTTATTATGACTATGTTTGGGCTGTCAACTATAAACAAAATGGCGGATCCCGGCGCACGTGGAATCAAGGATACTGCCTCTGATGAAGCGCCTGTGAAAGAAGGTGCGAAACGCGTTAGGCTTTTAAGTTTGTTTTAATCAAGCGAAGGATAAACCCTTTGCTTTTTTAGACAATAAACAGCTTTCCTTCGCCAAAACCTCTGGCGTCCTTGATTCCACGTGCGCCGGGATCCGCCATTTTGTCTATAGTTGTATCCGTTTCAGAGGAACTCCGCCACTGAAGGAACCGCGGCTGCCGTGTTAAAGGGCTACGGTGCAAAAAAGCCCTGTAGGTGCCTATGAGCGTTGTGCCTCTATAATATATGCACAACCCTACTTGGTGAGTGAATTTTCTACTCCCACCCCTTATATTATTTTAACATACAGTATTTCACGATTGTGCGCCCCCTTTTCTCCTTTTTTCTTTTCTACATATGTTTGGGCTGTTTAGCATGTAGTATTCTACAGTTTTATGTCACTCAAATGAAATATATAGCAGCGTTAAAATGGACCAAATTTAGTTGAAATTAGACTATGCTTAGTCAGTTGTAGACTGTGGCTATGCCGTGGTACACGTTTGAACAATTTTTTTTAGCATTCTAATATATAATGGCAGCATTACCCCAAAACAAGATGTAAGTTTGACCTTAAGGAATATATAATGTGATCTAAAAATTGTAACAATGCTAGAGGTCACAGAAGAGTTAACATAGTGGTAGCCAAATACTACATTGATCAAAAGTTGACTGTATCTGGACTGAAAAAGATTCGGCAGTTGGAACAGAGGAGACCCACTGAGGAGCGGAGAGAGGAGAGAGGAAAATATACCGACTGAAGTGTCCCCTTTGAGCTCTTGAAGCTGGGCATTACACATGTGCTGAATGCGGCTCATGGGCGAAGGTACTCCGAAGGCAACCCTGACTTTTATGGAACCAGCATCACCTATCATGGCGTGCCAGCCAACGACGTGCCAGAGTTTGATATGAGTAAATACTTCTATTCGGCATCAGAATTTATTCACAAAGCACTGACCACGTTTTTTGGGCTCCTGGTACATTGAGTTGTTGGTATCAGTAGATCTGCTACTTTGGTCCTGTATCTGGATCAGGTGGCTATCTACTGTGTACAGCAGATGTAAGGGTGAAAAAAGGCTGAGCTTGTTAGTTTTCAACATGCCAAACCTATATTTCTATGGGAGATAGGCAACTGCTAAATGGGTCTAGCAGCATGTAAGGAGGGTGAAAAGGGGTCAGACTTCTGAAAAAGGGCCGCCATTTAATATGACCATGATACTGTTTAATAAGAACTGTGCTTTTATGAGCGAACCACCAAGGTTGTACACTTGTACGGTAGGTTACTGTAACTGCTAAGCTTCAGTGCCTCCTCTCAGAGTAAAGCCTGCTGATGTTTCATTGACAAAAACTGTCTGTCTATATTATTGCTTCGTCGTATCCTCACAGCAATGTCAGCCCGCAGGATATAAATGCACACTGCATACTGTACCTTTTGGCATCTCTTCAAGCAGCAAACTGGGCTCCATTATGACTCTGTGTTACCATCCTTGAACGTCTGTTATATACTTTTTACTGTTGTGATTTTAACGTCCCTTTAGCCGCAGAAGCCACCATCCTGACATTATTATTAGGTTATTGTACTGTTGTTGTAGTTTCTATGAGGTTGGCAACAAAGCAGTGGGGAATTCTGCCCTGTTACTCCATAGGTGGCACAGGTAATCAGATTTGGACTAGCATGTGAAGCCCCATGAACTGGGATTGAGCTAAGATACTGCGTGACTTAGTTATAGACGAGACTGCAGCTTCACATCACCAGTGGTGAGAGACAAAAGTTAGCTGTTCTGAGGCAACAAATATCTAAAAGAGAGAGCTTTGGCTGTGAAGATTATGCCTAACTTGTGGGCTGCTCGTTGGGCCAAGGTAAGGAGAGATACAATTCCTCTTGTAGCACCTACGAGAGTGTGAGCAGCTGAAGATAGAGCTGTGATCAGAAGACTCCTGGAGCAGGATTGTGACATCTATGACATCTGTGACATCTAGGGCACCTGTTTTATATGTATGAGTAGCACAGAGAATGTGTAATACTGTAGATGAGCATTAGAGTATCCTTGGTGACAGAGCCTGACATCAAGACTGTGTGCCTTATAAACACCTGATCCAAGGAATGAAGACTTGTCCGAGGGTCGAATCTGGCACACCACGCTCTTTTATTTGGCTCCCGATAGCTTAGACACAGCTGGTGAGCAACTCACAGGTGGTGGCACAGCTCTGACAGCCCTACCAAGGCACCTAGCCACCCTCCAATGGCCCTTCGAGGGCAACCACAATGTTGTTGTGGGCCACGGTGAAAATGAGTTTGACACCCCTGGCTTAGAGTGTTGCCTCAACAGAAACATCTACAGAAGCTTTTATGTAAAACGTGACCCCACCAAGCATTAAACACCTGTATATATCACGTCTCCAGAACCAGTCTGTTTAAACTCCATTTTTTAAAAAAAAAAAATTTCAGTACAGGACTTTGAGATTCATGGTCTTGATATTTTTTCACAGTAAGCAATTGTGGAATGGAATCATAGTGTACTAATGATAAGAGATAGTGTTAGTGTTATTTTACCATGTTGCCTCAGTGGACTTAGAACAAAATGGTGGATAAATCTCAAGAGAAGAGTGAAATGGAGTTAGCTATAGACTGGTTCTGTCAAAGCAATATGTAATCTGCAACGGCAAAGCTAAAAGTGCCACAAATGAGCAAAACCATCAATGAGTTCTGCATTCAAAGGACTGGGTCTGCAAGTATTTCTAGCTGATGGTTGTACAGTTCAAAATACACACCCCATATGCTACAGGATCCTAATGAGGTTGCTACATCTCATTGGATTAGTATTTGACACGTTCACTGCCATAGAGGTCCCATTGACATATTCCAAAGTGGTACGATATAGCTCTGTACAATTAGAGCAATCAGAATGTGGCAATTATACTGATATAAGCTACATACTTGTATAATGAGTGCAGTTTAATGTCAGGATGCACTGATTATTCAGGTGTTGGGTTCATACACACGAGGTGCATGGCTGACTATTATAAAAAAAATATGTGCAAAACTTGCCTTGGCTGAAATTATCAATGCAAATTTAAAAAAAAGCCCATTGTTTCTTGACTAGTTTCTCTAAAACAGGTGTTTCCTGTCTCACAACTGATCCTAAACTATATGGACTATAATAACATGTGGTGCTGCAGTGATTTACATGCATTCACAATTACCTAGAGTTCCTAGAAGTATGTATTGCACCATGTTGAACTGTTCCACATAAAAAACAAATCAAACTTTTTTTTTCTTTTTTTTTTCAGGATTAATTGTTCATTTTTATGTTAAATTTGAACTGTTGTATTGCTTTAAAATCCATACGGTTTATTAGTTAAGGAAAAGTTAATAGATAGGTTATTGTTAAACAAGCACTTAATTTAAAAAAATCACCACATTTAGCAATATTCAAAATTTTTCTTCTCCCTAGAGCCATTTTAAGGTAGAAACCTGCTCTGATGTCATGAAAAGTTGACCTTTGTGGCCCATATATATTTGAAACCAGAAGTTTACATACACTATATAAAAAGACACATATGCAGGTTTTTCTCACTATCTGACATGAAATCAGAATCAGAATTTTTAAGGCATTTTTATTACTTTCTGCAAAGTCAAAAGTTTACATGCATTAGGATTACTATGTTTTTAAACAATTTGGGACAGCCCATATGATGACGTCATGTCTTTGGAAGCGTCTGATATTTTTATAGGCAACATCTGAGTTCTTTAGAAACACAGCCGTGGATGTATTTTTTAAAGCATACCAGAAACACACTGCTTCTGTATGTAACATCATGGGAAAGTCTAAAGAAATCAGCCAAGATATCAGGAAGAGAATTCTGGACTTGCACAAGTCTGGATCATCCTTGGGTGCAATTTCCAGATACCTGAAGGTGAATTGTTCATCTGTACAAACAATTATATGCAAGTACAAACAAGATAAGAATGTCCAACCATCATACCGCTCAGGAAGGAGACGGGATCTGTCTCTCAGAGATGAATGTGCTTTGGTTTGACATGTGCATATTAACCCCAGCACAGAAGCGAAAGACCTCGTGAAGATGCTGGCGGACGCTGGGAAGATTGTGTTATTATCCTCAGTGATACGAGTACTGTATCAACAGGGGCTGAAAGGCCACTCTGCCAGGAAAAAGCCAATACTCCAAAAGAAACATATATAAGCCAGATTAATGTTTGCTAATGCACACAGGAATAAAGACCTACATTTTTGAAGACATGTCCTGGGTCCATCATTATGTGTGGAGAAAAAAGTGAGTAACTTGGAATCCTAAGAACAACATCCCAACTATGAAACACGGGGGTAGCAGCATCATGTTGTGGAGTTGATTTGCTGCCGAGGGACTGGTGAACTTCACAAAATAGATGGCATCATGAGGAAAGAAGATTATGTAGCAATACTAAAGCATCATCTCAAAATATCAGCCAGAAAATTAAAGCTTGGGCAGAGATAGGTCTTCCAAATGGACAATGACCTGAAGCATACTGCCATACTGGTAACACAGCGGCTTAAGGATAACCAAGTCAATGTTTTGGAGTGGCCTTCACAAAGCCCTGATCTCAATCCAATTGAAAATTTATGGGCAAAGCTAAATAGGCAGGTGCGAGCAAGGTGACCTCCAAACATGGCTCATTTACACCAGTTCTGTCAGGAGAAATGGGTCAAAATTCCTACCAACTATTGTGAGAAGCTTGTGGAAGGATATCCAAAATGTTTGACCCAAGTCATACAGTTTAAGGGCAATGTTACTAAATACGAATGAAATGGATGGAAACTTTTGACTTTGCAGAAAGTAATAAAAATGCCTTAAGAATTCCCTCTTTCTCATTATTCTGGCATTTGGCAAATATAAATAATTTTGGTTCCTAATTGACCTAAAACAGGAAAGGTTTATTCTGATTTCATGTCAGAGAGTGAGAAAAACATGCATTTTCCACCATAATTTGCAAATAAATTCATTCCAAATCAGACAATGTGATTTTCTGGATTTGTTTTCTCATTTTGTCTCTCATAGCTGAGGTCTACCTACGATGTCAATTACAGGCCTCTCTCATCTTTTTAAGTGGGAGAACTAGCACAACTGGTGGCTGACTAAATACTTTTTTTCCCCACTATATATAGTGTACGTAAGCTTCTAATTTCAACTGTATATCTACAAAATAATAACGTTTTACAGTTGGGATACATGCTGTTTAAAGATATGTATTAATCCAATTTGTTGGTTCTATTTGTGACTACAGCAAAAAATTAAAGGCGTTTTCCCATCTCAGACATTTATAACAAATCGACAGTATATGCTATAAATGTTTGATGGATCTAAGAACCACAGCTATCTTGAGAATAGGCCTTTAAAAGTCTCAGTTCAGAATAGTGAGTAGGTCATGCTTACGCACTAATCTGCATTCTGTTCTGTGAGAATTCTGTACACAGCCGCTCATGTGCTCAGAACTGCCACAGGAAAGAATGGAGAAAAGTGCGCAAGTGCCACCTACTCTGCATTCTCAACTAAGACTTTTGGGAGATCTCAATCTCATAATTGGAAATAAATGTCTCAGATGGGAACACCACTGTAACTGCTTCCAATCTTGAGGTTATGAGGGAAAGAAGGCATCAGGATACAAAGCATGAAATTTCAAGTTCACTCCATTTGGCTGCACTCCTGCACGTGCTTACTTTAGGGTCACAGGGTATATTTACTAAATTATACAAAAAAATCAACTTTCTGTGACTTTTTGATCACTTTCAAAACTAAATTTTAAAATGTATCCTTTGCAATAAAATGCGGTTCAGAATTTTTTTTAGTTGACTTGTGGTTGAAATATTCATTTTGCAGATGACCCCGAAAAAGCTGATTGCGATGGGTAGTGTTGTGGAGTGGTTGTTATATTTGGGTGCTGACAAAAGCATGCAAAAACAATGCAATGTGTTAGGTGTTAAAGACTAAATCACTGCAGAGAAATTACCTAACTAAAATATAATTTTTAGTAAGAATTAATTGAAAAGGCCATCTCACAATAACAACAATAAAGTCAGTAAATACTCAATGAGAGTACCTATCACCTTCAGAGAAACCTCATGAAGAAACAGAAGACTAAAACACAAACACTTTCTCAAATATGCTTCATTAGGAAAATCAAAGCATTTCACCTGTAATTCTGTTTTTGAAAAATAGCGGTGGCCCGTTAAGACAGCTATGAAGTCGGGCCAAGTCGGCACATGACAGCTTGATGAAGGATAATGTTGACAGTTGTATCAAGTCTCCTGTTTCAGAGCTGGGTGAGCTCACTGTGCAGGGGGAGCCTGTAAATCTACATCATGTGCACACCAGCAGCAGTTTGATCTAGATGTCTGTGTTCTATGGACGAGGTGGCTGAAGCAACAGGTAAACTCTGTCACACTGTTTCCTCAGTGTGCAGTGCCTGCAGTGTATGTAGTGAGAGATTCAGATCACCGTGTCCAAGAATCTATGCCCTCAACTCCCCCTGCACAGTTGGTAGCTCCCAACAGCATGATAAGGATATCCTGAGTTACAAAGTGAAAGTAAAACCTGTACCCCTGTAATACTGAGATAAATCCTCTGATTTGCTAGTGACATGTATTTGAGAAAAATCTTATAAATTCATCTACTATCAATTTTTGTGTGTTTGTGTGGAGGTGATAGGTACTCTTTACCTATCTTTACCTCTTTACCTCATGCCATCACTTGGACCATCATCATCTCTCATCACAGATGTATAATTATTATCCCCTGATGAACCATATCTTGGGGAAACGCGTCGGGACTTATGTCTGTGTTCTTTATGTTTGTTACTGTATAATTTAGTTAGTTAGGGTGAGTCGCCGAGAGGTGGGGTCGCCCTTTTCGGGGCGAGTGCTCTATCTGGATAGGACTAGTATAGTGATAGCGATAGTGCTTTTTCTATTATATGGTATATACTGGTCCAATGGGGCAACGGAGTCTACTGTGACAAGGTCTTCAGAACCGTGAGTTTTTGACCACATTTTTGACCATATTTTCCTCCCTCTTATAGGGGCACTTCTCCCTGCTAATAGGTATTTGGTACAATGTCTTTTTTGCTGTGATTAGCTAGACATTGTCCACTTGCTTTTGTATCTAGGTACTGATATACCCCGGGTACTTTATACATATTCAGTTGCATATTTGTATAGTGGCTATATGTGTGAGGCCATTTTTTATGTATAAAGGATAATTATTTTAATGCATATCTATTAAAGATTATTGTTTTAGGAATTTTTCTTTTGATCTGTGAGACGGTTTTCTATATTCCTATTATTATCTCTTTTTTCTGTGAGTTGTACTCTTTAAGGTACAATATATCTAATAGAAACGTACGGTTAGATGAAAAGGCCTGTAGCAGAGATTAAGGACTTTAAGGTTGAATCCATCTATTACGGAGACTTTAGGATTCAGTCAGTCCCTAACATCACTGGTAGCCACAGGGATGTTTACAATCCTTTGAAGCAGATTAGTCTTTGATATAGATGGTAAGAGGGTGTGGAGGAAAAGAAAAAAGAAAGCATAACCAACAATGCCTATTCTCTCCCTGCACTTCGGCTGCCTGTCAGTGTGGACATCACAGGGACATTTAGGTTCTTTATACACCTCTAGAATTAAGAGTTGGTGTGTTCTATGGTCAGTGATGTATAGCAGATCCGCCCTTTTCAGGGCAGTCTCCCCGCTGACAGGCAGGGGAAGTAGAGACAGAGGATAGGCATCATTTATTATACTTGTTTTTGTTTTCCTCCCCATCCTCTTACCACCTATATAAAAGATCAAAGGATTGTATACATTGTTATGGGATGATTTTGGGGACCTACTGAATCCTTAAGTCTCCACCAAAGATGGATTAGACGTTGAAGTCATTAAACTCTGCTATAGACCTTTTCATCTAACCAGGGATATTAAGGTGTTTTATTAACTTCTAGAATTTAGGGATGGTGTTCTCTAGGGTTAGTGCTGTATAGCGGAACCGCCCTTTTTGGGATAGTGTCCTCTCTGACAGGAAGGGAAAGTAAAGGGAGAGAATAGGCATTGTTTATTTTACTTTTTGGGGGGTTTTCCTCCCCACCCTCTTACCATCTATATCAAAGACCAATCCACTTCAACAGGATTGTATGCATTCCTGGGGCTACCATTCCCAGTGATGTTGGGGGCCGACTGAATCCTAAAGTCTACACCATAGATGGATTGGACCTTGAAGTCAATAATCTCTGCTACACACCTGTTCATGTAACCATAAGTTTTAATTCGATATATTGATATAAAATCCTTGAACACCTTCAAGTTTATTGCGTATTTACTGACTCTATTGTTGTTATGGTGGGAGGGTCTTTTTTTATTAATTCTTATTAAAAGTTATATTTTAGTTAGGTAATTCCTGTGCAGGTATTTAGGTACTGCTCAAGGCTAACCTCTTTACATGCACCTCATAAAAAACTATTAGGCGGCTGGCATATGAGACACTCCATCTCGCAAAGGTTGGAAAGAGTCGAAGTTACTAATAAGTCCTAGGCTACCCTTTATCATAGGTAGGAAGAGGTTAATAGTGGGATGACTATTTAGGCTTAAGGACAGACAAACAGGGCATGAGATCAGAGGAGGTCCATGGATCTATAAACACATCTGTTTAAGTACATGGTCTTCAAATGAATTGCTCTTCAATTTGTTGACTCAGTGGAGCACATTTGTTATGGTAATTGTGCCTGAATTTTTGTGCAATTTGCGTGAAAAAAAACATTGGTATATGCCTTACACCACATCAGTTATGGACTTTAGACACTTTTTGTGCTAACTCCAAGAAAGATGCATGTCTTAACTGAAAAGGGAGGGGAATTCATGGAAAGGGGGCACGGTGAGATATGCAACATTATGTGCCAAACAATGTGTTGCAAACTAAGCCAACCCATAGGGGATATTAAGTTAGACAACAGTGTCTAAAAATGTGCCAAATTAATCGAACAGTATTAGACACTGTTATTAGACAGTATCAGTAAAGTTCACTTTGGTACTCTAGTGAAAAAGCAGCACATGACCTTAATGTCAGGGGCTGTGAACAAGGAAGATTATCAATTAAGAGTTTTGACATTTATTGCTTTTTCCTGTGTTCATGCAATGTCTATCAGCCCTTGTCTGGTACAGATAGGACTTGTCCCCACGGCAAGGCTTTTCAATCAGATTACAGATGGTTTTCAAACCTTTTACATTTATTTAAATAGAAAATCCATTCAGCAGTCCACATTGCACGGATTTTCCGCCGGATGTCTTTTGACACCGCCGCCGTCCTAAAAACTTAGAACAAGTTCATTCTTCCACCCGGTTTTCAGGCAGAACATGAACATGTGGGTGCGAATGGGGACGATTTGAATCCGCAAACCGCAGACAAAAGCTGCCCCTCTTACATACCAAAAAAAGACAAAATACCAGTCAGAAAGTCTGACTGGTATTTTGTCTTTGCCGTGTGA
The DNA here is from genome assembly GCA_025379985.1 of Phyllomedusa bahiana. Taxonomy (NCBI): domain Eukaryota; kingdom Metazoa; phylum Chordata; class Amphibia; order Anura; family Hylidae; genus Phyllomedusa; species Phyllomedusa bahiana. The sequence goes on from JAODAL010003058.1 coordinate 126,537, forward strand.
ACGCACCCGTAAATTCTTTGCTTTTTCTTCAGTAGCTGCTAAGTTGTGACTTTCCAATCAATAGGACAGAAACACCAACAAAATTTCCAACTCAATTATCTTGGGTTTTCCTTTCCAAGAAAAGTTAAGCAACACAATATTTCTGAACAAAGTAAAAGTTCATCTGAATTGCCTTATCTCAAACAATGGACTGAATTTCTACTCTTATTACCAGGTTTGAATAAAAAGACTGTTGTGTGAGAAAGCTCCGCACGTGCCAACACTTCTAAACATTAGAAAGCTCAGGTGTGAAATCAAATATTCAAAAATCCTGATAGCTGCGCTTCCTTCCTCTCCGATACGCCCGTGGAATGTAGAAACAAAGGCGCTCGGAGTTCTGAAATTACTCTCAACCACAGTCCTTTCTTGATCAAAAAAAAAAAAAAACCTATAAAAAATATGCAAACACTTTTTGCTTTCTGGGTTGAAGTTAATTAGCAAGTTACTTAATTAGTTCACTTCATGTGTTAAACAATGCTGTGCATGTTAAAATGTTTATTCGGTTCAAAAGACTGGAATGCGATTTACAGATTGTAAAGTAAGAGGAAGAACTCAAGAGAAATTATATGAGTATAGTATGAACATAAAAATTAAACCAAAATTATAGAAAAAAAAGACATGAACCTCACGTCCACTTGCAATTTAACTCCAATTCCAAAAAAGTTAGGAGGTTGTTAAGAGCCCAAGGAGCAGATAATCAGAACATGCTGTGAGCCCTGAAGCGAGGGGCCCCCAAATCAGGCACCTGTCTGCTTGCTTGCCTGACCCTAGGTAGTTGGCAGCAATTGGGCAGCGGTCCCTACCCTGACTAAGTGAACAAACACAAACAGACAAGACAGACAATACAAAAAGCAAGGAGTCGGACAAACCAGGTCAAAAAAACAGAATGGGCAACGCAGTACAGGAATGTCAACCAGAGAGGAGAAACGCTAGAAATCAGTAGCCAAAAAGACAAAGCATAAAGCGTACCAGACACAGCAAAACTATCACCAGCAGGAAACTAAAGACAGAAGGGATCTTAAATAGGAATCAGGGACCCAGTCCAGAGTGTGATTGGACTGGCTCCCTGACATCCAGAACACAACCTAAAAGGTTCATACAGCCGTCAATCACCACTCGTTAAATTCGGGTATGGCAGGAAACCTGTCAATCACAGTAAACCCAGCCAGAGAAAGATAGAGTTGTGTTCAGATTAGTGCCAGACATCATACAAAAATATCACCAATGCATCCTCTACCATATCTTACGGACAGAGGATGTCGCAGAAGCTCTAACGGGCACAGACATGACTGATGTTCTAAAAAATGTAGAGAAAACAAGAATGCAATGATTTGGAACCAACATAACACAGAACACATACCAGAGGTTGAACAACATTTTTCTTTTTCATTTAAAAAAATTAAGAATTTAGAAATTGATGGCACCAACAGATCTCAAAAATTTTGAACAGGATGAGCAAAAGTCTGGAAAAGTAAGTAGTACTCATGAAAGACTATGTTGGATGGTTGTAGGGCACTCTTTATAGGAAATTTCTTGCAGAGGATGCTGGTTGTATCATTAATTCAATGGAAGTAGGTCAACAGCACACCAATTTTTGTAAAGTGAACAAACATACGTTATTTATACATCCAAAAAGATGAGCTCCACTTGTGTACAAATTCCAGTGGACATAGGGAAAAATTACGCACTATATAAGCTTGGTGTTTTGGTCAGCAGATCTTAATCATACAAATGTCACATTGGTGTCAGTGGTGAAAGTATGAAAGGCAGCTATAGCTGCAACATGTCAGTAGCTGTGTGACAGCTTTTCCCTATATCCACTGGAATTTGTTTACAAATGGATCTCACTTTTTTGGATATAAATGAAACATTAAGTTTGTTCACTTTACAAAAAATGGTGTGCTGTACTAAAGAAAGACAGCAGGATGGTCAATTTGCAACTAATTCAGAGGCAGAGTCTCTCAGAAGCAAATATGGTGAGAGGGTCAGTGTAAAATTGCAAAGACATCCCATATCCTATCACGTCACATCATCTACATTACCTAATATCATCAAAAAATTTAGAGAATGTGGAGAAATCCAATGTGCACAAAACTGACGGTCAATATTGGATAAAGATGATCTACAGGGCTTTGGTCACTGTGTCACGATCAGGAAGGTATCTTGCCTCTGCTCTGCCTGTAACGTGCCATTTGACCCTGGTGGCTGCTGTGTTGCATCTACTCTGTGTTTTCCTTACATCCAGCATGCCAACAGTTGACATTTGCCTCTTGGCACTCCCTCATCTGCAGCTCATCACCTGGTTGGCTAAGCTTTAAAAGTTAGCTACTCCTAGCAGTTTTGGTCTCATTTTGGTGTTGCTTCTAGGTTCAGCTTTACCAAGCTCTAGCCTTCCTCGGTTCCTGTGATTCCTGGTACCCTAGTTCTTGTTTATCGCCTGCCTAGTCTGATCCCGGTCTGATTACTGAATTTTGCCTCTGTCTGATCCTCCGGTTTCAGCATGCTGGTTCCCGTTCACCAGGTGTCCTCATCATCTGCTGGTCCAAGTCTGCTGTTTCTCCACTGTTCCTGCCATCAACTGTGCTAGTCCAAGTTTGCTGTTCCTCTTGGTGAAATGCTTTAGTAGCAGTTCTAGGGAATTGCTTAATCGGAAAATCCCTAACACCTAACTTTCTTCATAGAAATCCGATCAAGGTTACACTGCATGGAGCTCATTGACAAAGACCACTCTTAGATCAGAGGAAATCAATTCATAGGTATTGTTAATATATTTTCCCACTTTATGTACTCTTGACCACTGCTTTATCCAAAATTAATATATAAATGAGTTTTTTTTTTCAAATGAAATAGAATAATGCCTGACTTTTCACTCCTGATATGTGAATATCATAGATATTGTGAATATTGTCCCTGCTTTATATACTCTTGAACACTACTTTATACAACACATGTTCTATATGAAATATTCTCCACCAGAGAAATCCCATCTGACTGGAGAACGCCTTACTTGTTCCTCAGGTGCCCCAGGTTTGCTTTCTAGGTTAAATTAAGAATATTTAGTCTGGCAACTAGAATTGGACTATTACTCTCGGATGAGGAGGTTTAGTTTTTACTCTCTCCTATTTACCTGGTTCTTCTGTTTAAGATTGCAAGAGAATTCTTTTAAGACACTGACTGACACTGACCACTGAGTGGTCTAAGACCCCAATTTTCTTATGCAAAACTCGGCTCTCTCCAACAGACCTTTGTTTATGATCTTGCTTATCATTTTCCATTTTTTTTTCTACCAGATTTAGAAATTTCTCAATAAAAACAGGACAAAAAGAAAAAAATAGCAGATAAGAAAATTCATCCAGAAGTAACACTAGTCTTCTAAATGGAACGTGGAAGGGCAAGCAAATTCACATTTGTCCAAGGATGGGGCATTTGATGTTGTGGATAAGCATCTCAAGAGACTCATTTTGAAATTCTAAATATTTTTGGGGTCATGCTATGCTCTTTATATACTGTGATTGATGGCTAAAACTTTTTTGGAGTGTATGCATAATTTCTCATCCAACTATATTGAACCAGGAATATAACATTTCAAATACTTATTACTAAATAGAAAATGCACAGTCGAGTCCCGTTATGACCACTGCTTACTTTTTCACCTCAGCAGCATGTCAGAAAGTCACATGGGGTGAGCTGGCTTGGTGGTATTATAAAGTCTGTGATAGGCTGTCTGCACACATATCCCTCCATGCTTTCATGGGTAAAAAAGACAGTTTGTAACTGGCAATGGAAACGGTAGAGTACCATGTGCCATCAATGGGAAAGGTGAACGTCAATTGTAAAAATGTGCAAGGGAGGAGCAACACCCTGCAGTGGAGGAGCTCACTGCCAAAATGAACCAGGTGGCTAACAGACTTGTGTCTAACACAACAGTTCAGTGAATCCTTCTGCATATGGGGTTCCAAAGCAAATGGATGTCACTGCACCTCTGGTGACCAAGCTGTTTTACCAGAAAAGGCTTACATTTTCATAGCAGTGTAATAATTGAACCTCTGCTGATTGGAAAAGGGTTGTTGTCTCTGAGTAACATTTTATGCTTCTCTGAATGGGTTGATTTTGTCGTGTCGGAAAAAAACACTCATTGCCGGAAAACACAATTGGCTGTAGCAGCGTCATGGATTGGGAGATGTTTTTGAGACACTCTATGGGCCACTATATTTATTATTTTGCCATAGGCAAACTTGAACTCTAACAGTTCTCAATCTATAAAGCGCTAAAACGTAACTTTTATTTCAAACCTCTCAATTTATCCCCCTCTAACTGTGGAGGAATAACTCCTTCTCTATCATCAAGTCTGGTGGACCGGACCTCTATCCCCTGATGAAGCCAGTTTAGCTGGTGAAACATGTTGGGGAGATCAGGCATGACATTTTAATTTGTGATTTCTCACCTCTTTCTACAAGTGTCACCCGCTGCAGAGGGTCTGACGAGGAAACCTTATATGTTTTATGTCCATTGAACTAGGGATGACTGCCCAAGTGGGAAGTTTTGGATCCCTTTTTGGAGTTAGTAAATTACTGTATATATAAGGCTCCCCTGTTGATAGGTAGGGTTCCACCAGTCTTGATGATAGAGAAGGAGCTATTCCTCCACAGTTAGAGGGGGATAAATTGAGAGGTTTGAAATCAGGTTTTTAATAGTGTGTATAGAGGTTAGAGATGGACGAATTTCTCGAAATTCGGTTCGCTCACTTCGCCGAATTTCCCGACAAAAAATAACTTCGTTCCGAATTACTTCGGGACGAATAACGTTAAAAAACAGCTATTTCCAGGCTGCACAGAGCCTGCAGGGTGCTGTAGAACGTTGTGCCATGCTTAAATATGCAGAGGAAGCTTGGTTTGGTCCTCATACAATGTTGTGTTTTAGTATGACACTCATATGTCTGCCACCGCTCTTAGAATCGCTTCACTATAAAATTCCCTGGGCACTTAATAGGGCAAAACTGAGCAAAAAACTGAAGGGGGAATGTTGCCTGATAAAGTCATGGCAGCGACAGCTGGAAAAAAACAAGCTGAGGGCTCAGGTGGCAACATCAGTGACAGAGTGTGGAGGTGACGGCGGCAGCCACAGCAGCATGAGGTCAGAGAGTGGCACAATGACATTCTGGAGGTGGCAAAAACAGGAATAGGCCACAGAGTGGCACAATGACACAGTGGCATCAACAGCACCAGCAGCAGCATGAGGTCAGACAGTGGCACAATGACAGAGTGTGTAGGTCACGGCAGCAGCCACAGCAGCAGCATGAGGTCAGACAGTGGCACAATGACAGAGTGTGTAGGTCACGGCAGCAGCCACAGCAGCAGCATGAGGTCAGACAGTGGCACAATGACACAGTGTGTAGGTCACGGCAGCAGCAGCATGAGGTCAGACAGTGGCACAATGACATTCTGGAGGTGGCAAAAACAGGAGTAGGCCACAGAGTGGGACAATGACACAGTGTGTAGGTCACAGCAGCAGCCAAAGCAAGAGCATGAGGTCAGTCAGTGGCACAATGACATTCTAGAGGTTGCACAAAAAGGATTAGGCCACAGAGTGGCACAATGACACAGTGTGTAGGTCATGGCAGCAGCATGAGGTCAGACAGTGGCACAATGACACAGTGTGTAGGTCACGGCATCAGCCACAGCAGCAGCATGAGGTCAGACAGTGGCACAATGACAGAGTGTGGAGGTCACGGCATCAGCCACAGCAGCAGCATGAGGTCAGACAGTGGCACAATGACACAGTGTCTAGGTCACGGCAGCAGCCACAGCAGCAGCATGAGGTCAGACAGTGGCACAATGACACAGTGTGTAGGTCACGGCAGCAGCCACAGCAGCAGCATGAGGTCAGACAGTGGCACAATGACATTCTGGAGGTGGCAAAAACAGGAGTCGGCCACAGAGAGGGACAATGACACTGTGTAGGTCACGGCATCAGCCACAGCAGCAGCATGAGGTCAGACAGTGGCACAATGACACAGTGTGTAGGTCACGGCAGCAGCAGCATGAGGTCAGACAGTGGCACAATGACACAGTGTGGATGTCATGGCACCAGCAACAACAGCAGCATGAGGTCAGACAGTGGCACAATGACATTCTGGAGGTGGCAAAAACAGGAGTAGGCCACAGAGTGGCACAATGACACAGTGTGGAGGTCACGGCAGCAGCCACAGTAGCAGCATGAGGTCAGACAGTGGCACAATGACAGAGTGTGGAGGTGGGTGGCAATACCAGTCCCTGGTAAAGATGGTTGGTGGCAGATGGAGAAACTGTCAGCAGATGTGTGGCATCAGGCGGGTGGCGGCATCAGATTAGTGGCTGAGGCAGGTAGTTTGAACCCAGACTCATTTCTCACAGTTTGGGTGAGGCGTCATGGCTGATGTAGTCTGACGCCTAAGGCATTGGTGTGTGGAAATCCTGGCCGATCCACGCCTGATTCATCTTGACAAAGGTCAGTCGTTCCACATTTCCTGTGGACAAGCGGGTTCTCCTTGGGGTAACGATGGCCCCCGCCGCACTGAACACCTGCTCTGATGCCACACTACTGGCCGGGCAGGACAGCTTCTCCACTGCAAACTCGGCAAGTTGCGGCCACACATCCAGTTTGGCTGCCCAGTAGTCCAGCGGATCTTCTAACTGGGGTGGCAGAGTGCTGTCCAAGTAGGCCACCACCTGTTGGTTCAGGGTCTGCTCCAGGTCCTGCTGCTGCTGCTGCTGGCGACTGCCCTGCTCACTAGGCTTGTGAAGGAAGCTGCTCATCATTGACTCCAGACTTAGGTTGCTGCTGATGGAGCTGGTACTGCTCCGACCCCCCACCCACCTTCCCCCAGCAGCCGCGGCAGTAGTATGTGAGCGCTGAAGAACCCCCAGGTCAGACCTGTCAGAGGAGGGACGATGCCGCACATAGGCAGCGGCCAACTGACTACAGAGGATTTCCCTATAGTATTTGAGTTTGTCCTCCCTCTCAATAGCTGGGAAAAAGGCTCCCATTTTGGACCGGTAGCGAGGGTCCAATAGGGTGGAGAGCCAGAAGTCATCCCTCTGCCGGATGCTGACTATTCGGCTGTCACTAGCCAGGCAAATCAGCATGCTGCGGGCCATTTGCACAAGTGACTCCGAAGGGCTCCCTGCCTCCATCTCCACTGTATACTGCCACGGTGCTTGCGGGTCATCTGCCTCGTCTTCCCCATCTCCATCTACCTCCTCCAGCTGCTCCTGCTTCTCCTCTTTTGTCACCTGGGTAGACAATCCACTCATTTCACCAGACAATGCTTCTGCTCCAATATCCTCCTCCTCCTCTATTTCAGTCCCCACCGGACTCATGTGGCCGTGAGATGTAGTCGCCACGTCTCCAGTCCCCTGCCCAGACAGATTTTTCAGCATCTGTTCCAGGACATGAAGCAGTGGAATGACGTTATTCATCCCGTAGTCCTGGTGACTGACAAATAACGTGGCCTCCTCGAATGGCCTCAAAAAACGGCAGGTGTCACGCATGAGCTGCCACTGGCTGACATCAAAGTTACACAGGGGAGTACTCCTGTCCGCCTGGATCATCAAAAAATCGTTAATGGCCTTTCTCTGTTCATACAGTCGGTCCAACATGTGCAGGCTGGAATTCCAACGGGTGGAAACATCGCATATCAGAGTGTGTTGGGGGAGGCCGTTCTGCCGCTGCAACTCGAGAAGGGTGTTCATGACATTGCAGGAATGGATGAAGTGCATGCACAGTTTCCTGGCCATTTTCAGAATCTTCTGAAGATCGGTGGAAGACTTCAGGAACCTTTTCACAACCAGATTGAACACGTGCGCCATGCAGGGCGCATGGACCATCCCTCCGCGGTGCAGCGCGGACACCATGTTCCTCCCATTGTCCATCACCATGGTTCCGATTTGCAGTTGCTGTGGCGGCAGGATGGACCACCACATCTGAGCCACGTTTCTCCCAGGCCACCGGATGGTGACGCTGCATGTGTTGACGCAGGGCCGTGGTGCCAACATTAGCTCCCTGGCCACGCTTCACTTTCTGCCTACAGATTCTACATATACCCATATTCGGCTCCTCCGGTGTCTTAGCAAAGAACTGCCACACCGCCGAGTATCGGATTTTACCGCCAACGCTCCACACTAAGTGACTACTGCCGCCGCTGCCTCGCTGAGCCCCTGTGCCGCTACTTTCTAGGAACTGCGAAGCGGGTTTTTTACCCCGTGGCCGCTTGGCTCCCGACCTCAGACTGCTGCTATCCTGCTGACTCACGGCCACACGACCCACTTGCTGGCTGCCCGCTGCCTGGCGCGCAAGCTGACGCCCCTCTTCTCCTGACGATGATGAAGCCCTTGCCTCACCCGGCTCCCAAGTGCGGTCGGCTACATCATCATCTATTTGTGTTTCATCGTCCACTGCTGTCCTCATCACCGGTCTTGGTATGCACAGGCCTCACAACATGACCTCCCATGCCACTCTCCACATCTATACTTTGCCGCCTACTGCAAGAATGCAGGGGATATTGGCCCCATTTCTTCGCTGACAAGTAGCTGCTGACTGCCCTCCTCAAATTGTTCATCCTCGCTAAATAGTGGCGATGAGCCAACACCACATAGTATAACTCTGGCTGATGGAACTGAATGGGACAGAGGTGGGTTGAGGACATGTGAGGGCCGCTCACCCGCTCACGGGCCATGCCAACTAAGGGTTGTGTCTGACGTTCCAACAGACTCTTGTCTGGCGTTGTCAGATGTCATCTGGGAGGAAGAGGATTACCTAGTCAACCAATCAAGACCCATTGTGTAGCAGAAAAACACACGGCCGCTAGATGAAAGCGGCAGTTGCGACCTCACCGAGTGACCCCTGCTGCGACGTCCCCTTGCTGTGCTGCGACTTGGGCCTGTTCCAGGAATGTTTGTGCCTCTGCCACTCGCAGGTGAAGAGCCTGCCACCTCTCTGTCTGACATACTGTTTGTTCTAAAATGTACAGACACTGTTTGATGAAGATATCTGTATATGGTAAATACACACCCTGTATTTGACTCCAAATGAACCCACTAACAAGCTTGGGTAACCCTTGGATATAAATTGCGCTCCACAAATGGGCAAAAAATTGACTTGTATGTGCCGATTAAAAACTCTGTGTATTTTACTGAATATAAAAGAACAAACAGGCTTAATTAACCTTCGGATATGAATAATGCTACAGAATTTCTTCTGTGGCGGTGAAAAACAAAGTTTCTTTTACTGAGTACAAATGCAGAACAACCTGGATGTAAATTGCGCAAAAGAATTGAGCAACCAAAAACTACGAGCTTTGTAGCGTGTTACAATGGCGTGTTTTCTGCGATACACAACAAGAGTAAAAATTGTAATTAACCTTCGCTTGTGAATTATGCTACAGGAAAAATTTATTTTTTGGCAGTGAAAGACGGTTTATTTTTGTCACCACAGCACAAAAACACGCTTAATTAACCCCTGGATGTAAATTGCGCCAAACAATTGAGCAACCACAAACTACGAGCTTTGTAGCGTGTACAATTGCGTGTTTTCTACGCTACACAACAAGAGAAAAAATTGTAATTAACCTTCGCTTGTGAATTAGGCTGCAGGAAAAATTTATTTTTTGGTGGTGAAAAAGACGGTTTCTTTTAGTGACTACAACAGCAGAACAACGCTTAATTAACCCCTGGATGTAAATTGCGCAAAAGAATTGAGCAGCCAAAAATGAAGTGGTATTTGTATTGTAAAAATGCTGTTTCTTTAAATTAATACAACAGGAACGGCTTAGATCCCCCTGGAATTAATGTGCTTAGAGATAGCATTAAATGTATATGCAGCAGCAGGGGACGCACACTGGACTTCAGATCCAATGCCCCAAAAAATCAGAAATAGAAACATTAAGAGAAGCAGTCTCTGAGACCAGCTGAACAACCCCCAAAAATCCTGTAAAAAAATCATTCTTCAGAAAGGCTATACAAGCAGCCGGGCAGCACCTTCCCCAATCAGTACAGTGAGAGGAGGGGTGGCCCCCGGTTCGCGCCCTTACTTATTATATTTGCGGTGACGTCACAGAATCCCGCCGTCTCTGATTGGCTTCATCTCTGCAATGTCATGCGGGCTTCCCTTCTTCCTCACAAGTGCTGTGCCCCATGTAACGCCATGTGCTCGCAGCCTTTTTTATCAATGAAAAGCACACTTCGTTCACCCCGAAGTCCCCCAAATTTCCCGACTTCGTTCACAACCGAAGTTTTCCTGAAATTCTAAATGAATTCCACTTTCGTTAAACCCGGGCCCATCTCTAATAGAGGTTTAGTGTTATACATAATAAAAGTTAAGTTTTAGCGCTTTATAGATTGAGAACTGTTAGAGTTCAAGTTTGCCTATGGCAAAATAGTAAATATAGTGATCAAAGGTCACTCTTTGTTCTCTTGCTAGATTCCCATTTTTTTGGCGATTACTTGACTCTATGGGCCAGTCACCGATGTGGGAGGCACTCTTCACTGACTTGGGTATGAATCCATCCTTGTAGATTACATACACCCATATACACTGATTGTCTTACCAGGAGCAGATGGGATCTTCCAGCAAGACAATGCGACACGTCACATGGCTGTAAATGTCCGACATTGGTTGGAAGAGCAAGATCATGGCTTCCAAGGACTACCCTGGTCCTCTAATTCCCTTGACTTGAACCCAATTGAACATCTATGCGACCACTTTGATTGTCATGTTGGCTCTATGCATCCTCCAGCAGCTGTGGGACGCAGTCAGCATGGCTCCAAATACCCATGAAAACTACTAGGACAAAATTGAGTCACTCCCAGCCCATTTCGCCACTGTGTGTGCTGCACATGGCGGTTACTCTGGATACTAGCTGGTGGTCATAATAATGTGTCTCAACTGTGTAGTATTTACTAAATTACATTTCACTTTACATTTGCATTAGATTATTTTCTGCATATTTCTTAAGAGCTAATCATGATTTCTATTAATAATTCAATCTAGAGTGAGTAGAACAGCCATGGGGACAAAGCTATGCACTAATATGCAAATTGGTTAATAATGACTATTCTTAAGCTAACAATAATTATCCACTAGCAAAACAAGCACATAATACATATACAAAATAGAACAATTCAGACTGTAGACACTGATTAACAAAATACACCGATGTGTTTATTCAAGGTTTTATTTTAGAGCCTGGAATTTCGATATTGAGCCATTCATAACAGCAGTCATGGATAAATTTACAGTAGACACGCACCTGATTTCCATTTTAAAGGCAACAAATGCATATTTACAACTATAAAAGCAAAATAAATCTCAATGCTTTAACCATCTTTGTATAATACAATGCAGCTAGAATATTCTACTCACTGTTATCATCTGATTATGTATTAACATAGAATTGAAGTAGAAAACTATTTCACACAAAATATGTTAGACTGAAACTTGAAGTCAACATATTTCATAGGAAAGAAAAAAAACTGTAAAAAAATAAAACATTCTTCCTCTCCTTGATAAGGGCACATCTATATGTGCTGGTTGTGATGGGGTGAGAAGGTGCTCCATTACTATAACCACTGACAAAACGTGCTCACTAGATATGGTAGGCTATGTGTAATGTATGCAACTATAAAGATAGAGATACTTTGGAGCCTTAGGTTCAGCAAAGATGTGGGGAAATGTGCTCACTGTTTACAGTATCTCAAAAAAGTGAGTACACCCCTCTAGTTTTTGTAAATATATCTTTTCATGGCACGACACTGAAGATTGGACACCTTGATACAATGTAAAGTAGACACTGTACAGCTTGTATTTAGTGTGCCCTCAAAATAACTCAACACACAGCCATCAATGTCTAAACCGCTGGCGACAAAGTGAGTACACCCCTAAGTGAAGATAGGCAAATTGTGCCCAAAGTGTCAATATTTTGTGTGGCCACCATTATTTTCCAGAACTGCCTTAACTCTCTTGGACATGGAGATCACTAGAGCTTCACAGCTTGCAGCCACTGGAATCCTCTTCCTCTCCTCCATGACGACATCACGAAGCCGATGGATGTTAGAGACCTCCCGCTCCTCCAATTTCTGTTTGAGGATGCCCCACAGATACTCAATAGGGTTCAGGTCTGGAGACATGCTTGGCCAATCCAGCACCTTTACCCACATTTTCTTTACAAAGGCAGCGGTCGTCTTGGAGAGGTGATTGGGGTCGTTATCATGTTGGAATATTACCCTGCAGCCCAGTTTCCAAAGGAAAGGGATCATTCTCTGCTTCACTATGCCACAGTACATGTCTGCATTCATGGTTCCCTCAATGAACTGTAGCTCCCAATAGCCAGCAGCACTCATGCAGCCCCAAACCATGACCCTCCCACCATCATGCTTGACTGTTGGCAAGACACACTTGTCTGTACTCCTCACACACTTTTGACACCATCTGAACTAAATAAGTTTATCTTGGTCTCATCAGACCACAGGACCTGGTTCCAGTAATCCACCTCCTTATTTTGCTTGCCTTCAGAAAACTTTTTGCGGGCTTTCTGGTTCACCTTCCTTCCCTGCTTCTGGGACGACAGCCATGCAGACCAATTTGATGCAGTATGCAGCTTATAGTTTGAACACTGACAGGCCTACCCCATGTCTCTTTAAGCTCTACAGCAATGTTGATAGCACTCATGTGTTTATTTTGAAAAGACAATCTCTGGATATGATGCTGAGCACGTGCACTCAGTTTCTTTGGTCGACCACGGCGAGGCCTCTTCTGAGTGGAACCTGTCTTGTTAACCCACTGTATGGTCTTGACCACCGTGCTGCAGCTCAGTTTCAGGGTGTTGGCAGTCTTCTTATACCCAAAGCCATCTTTATGTAGAGCAACAATTCTTTTTTCAGATCCTTAGACAGTTTGCCATGAGGGGCCATATTGAACTTCCAATGACCAGAATGAGAGTGTGAGAGCGACAACACCAATTTTAACACACCTGCTCTCCATTCACATATAAGTCCTTGTAGCACTAACAAGTCACATTAACCGTGGAGGAAAAATGGCAAATTGGGTACAATTTGTCCATTTTCACTTAAGGTGTACTCACTTTTTTTGCCGGATATTGATGGCAGTGTGTTGAGTTACTTTCCGGGCACACCAAATTGCCACTGTTATACAAGCTGCACACTGTCTACTTTACATTGTATCCATTTTATCCAAGTGTCATATCTTCAGTGTTGTCCCATGAAAAGAAATCATATCAATATTTATAAAAATGTGAGGGGTGTACTCACTTTTGTGAGGTACTGTATCTTTTAAGGACAAGCAAACTGAATTTCAAAATAGATTTACAATATTTATTTGTTATAATTATAAACAGCTCATTGAATTACATGCTGATTACTGATATTTTCTGGTAATTATGAGGTTTCTTATTGCAGTGAGTTATGCCTACAAATGGCATCAGCTCTGATAAGATAATTGTAAGTAAACAGCTGTCTAACCTACCTGCATTGGCAATGTATTAAAATTATTTACTACATTGCCACTAACATAAGGACTGGTAACAGTGATGTATTAGAGTCAAGAAGGCTGTACAGTAGAGATGGTGCGAAAGAGGAGCCAAATACTCAGAAGTCAAAGGCAAGTCACAGGAGCAATCAAGACGAACTAGGGTATTAAACTGAGATCAGTGTGTTAACACTATAAATACAAAACTGTGAATGGCAGGTTTGGATTGAGGAGCAGGGAGAAACTCACGGACAGCCCTTGGGCATTGCAGACCTAGTGCTGCTTTTCAACTGTAATTGCCTACATGGGACGGTATAATTCACAGAACCAATATTTAGTTTAGAGAATTGGAAACTGATATTATGAAGGAATTTTACATACATTGAAAATCAATACTTAGGGAACACATGTAATGGAAAATGTAAAATATCACTTTTAATAGACATAATAAAATAGGGGGAAAAAACTGACTTCACCCTATTATTGCCCTAACAAAAACTTTAACCCTAGCTAAACTGCCCTGAAAAGGGCGGCCCTGTATGCGTGCCTTTCCCTAAAAGGCACAGTTACCCTATTTTATCCCTAATCACAGAGAATAGGGGAATGTTACAAAATACAATTCTCAGTCAGATAACACTATAAATCTTAATGACAATTGATGATAATTGACATGAAATTAAGTAGCCCCTTATAGCAACTTATAGCCAATTTCCTTACAACCAGTCTCTAGATATTAAACAAATTCACCTCTTGTAATCAATTTCCTATAATCAAACTTTAAATATAGATACATTAACCTCTTGCAACCAACAGGTTCCCCCCAATAATAATTGAGTTCATCAGGGAAAGCAATTGAGGAACAATAGTTAAATATATAAATTAGCCTCTGCTAAATAACAAAGTGTCCGTTACTGAACTGAGTCAATGGAAATAACACTAATCAAGGAATGATGAAAGTTTCTGCTCTTCATGCAATCATGTAGAAATGTTGCAGAGAACAAACGGGTTCATTTTTTCCTGGACTTTTCCATTTTTGGCTGTTAGAGGAATTGGACTTAGCATAGTTATATCATTTTTTTGTCTACTTTACCGACAGATTAGTGGGGGGAGGCTCATGCTGCAGTCAAATATCTTACAGCCAAACACAGAATGGTGAGGAGTGGAAAAAAGTTGATTTTCTGGGACAAATACTTTGCAGTATGATTGCGTTATGAGACAAAATAGGAAATAAGAATATTGTGGTGGAGAACAGCTGGAAATTTCTATTGCTTTTTTAAAGTTTTCTATCAGTAGAATTTAAAGTTTTTGGGGGGGTATTCAGAAACCCCTCTATAGGCTGGAACTGCACTAAAATAAAAAAAATAACTGGTTCCCACCTGTTCCACCCCTGCAGTCCCATGACTGTTGGAGACCCCAGTCCTCTTCCAGCCCCCTGGCAATTATGTCATGTACATTGATTCCCTGCCAGGCCCCTAGCAATGATGTCATATGCATTGCTAAAGTGTCTGTGAGCCAACTGGCTTCAAAGGTCTTGGTTGTACATGCAAGCACTTGACCAATGTGGGCAGAGATTGGGTCACAGTCACATGAGCCATCTATGTTGTGTCACTGCTGGACTGGAACGATGGCAGCGGGACAGGTGAGTACCATATATTTTTCATTTTTCTGCACTCCCTGTACAAAGATTTCTAAAAATCTCAGAAAAGCTCTTTACATGGAATGAATAATTCATTTCAGATACTAAATCTCCTGAACATCAGCTGATGGAAAGGCGTCTGGATGCTGTCAGCCACCACAATTAGCTGCTCTGTTCATGCTTCGAGTAATTCTTTTACTTTATTAGTGAAGGTAATGTAAGGAATTAGAAAACACTCAGTAAAATTCGAAGTCTTCCAGTCGTTCATTGTTGTAGCTCTTGTCACTATGGCCCTCTATACAGACTTCATACTATCACATTTGCAATGGCTTTTTGGTCATATCGAAGGGAATATGGTAGTCCCAAAATGAAGATTGCCCTCTTTGAACCAGAGAGGAGAGCTGCTCACAAAGAGTAGACCCACCATTCATTAGATGGCTGAATACTAAACTCTCCATAACTTGTTCCTCCCATATATTTCGCCTTAGGGCATGTCCCCACGGCACGGGTTTTCAGCCGGTTTTTCAGCCGGTTTGCGGTTTTTCAGACCGCCTGAAAAAACGGCTAAAAAAGAGCACAATTGCGCTCTATGGAAAACCCGTGCAGCAGTCCCCACTGCACGGGTTGTCCGCCTGGTGTTTTTTTCGCCCACGGGCCGCTCAAAAGGCATTGAGCATGTTCATTCTTCTGTCTGACGGAATATGAACACCTCAATGGAGGGGGGAGGGCTCTTCTCCGCTCATCGCGGAGAAAAGCCGTGCCCCCCCCCCCCCCCGCGCCGTGGGGACAGCCGCAAAACCGGACCAATACCGGCCGGGTAAACCGACCGGTATTTGTCCACTGCTGTGTGAATGCACCCTTAGTCTTCTGAAAACTAACCTAATACAATCTCCTCTCCTCACAGGATGTCCAACTCTGTTCTTCGCTTGTTAGCTCCTCATACAACCACCTCCAAGATTTTTTTTATGCATCCTCCATCCTCCTCAATACTACAACACATTAAACTCTATTGCCTCTACAGCTAACCCCACCGCATTACATCACACAACATCTCTGGCCATCACATTTTGTCTCCTTCCTCCTCCATTGTAGAGTGTAAACCCTTGCAGGAAGGGTCCTCTACCCTTCTGTATCAGTTTGTTGGTTACTTCATGTTATTATTGTATTTGTGTCAGACTTATGTTATGTATTTAGATCCATTTCCAATGTACATTGCCTGAAATCAATGGCAATAATAATGTTCTCTTGAACGTAATGCTATATTTTACTCTGAATCCCATTTCCTTATAATGAGAATCGTTTTACATTTTTTTTTAATCTCAGAATATTTCTCAAACCAAAGTTCTACCTCACGGTATTAATGATGGTTATGGTATTCATATATTCTCCTTATGTCCGGGTTATGATGTGCTCCTAGTTTAGATAAACGAACAGTAGTTGAGAAGACGTCTCAATCTAATCTTCCCGAGTCTCCTGTTGTTTCTGTGTCACGTTGGTGTCTTTGAGAATTATTTGAAGAGAATGAAAGATCTTTCCCCAACGAGCCTCGTATTGTGAAGCGATTCCAATGACTTCTGTAGAAACATGTCAAATTGGGAATCAAATCAAAATAATCAGAAAGTTCTCTTACCGCATATCTGTGGTTTAGATACTCAGTCATTTCCTAAACGGTTGATTTTCCCACATAGACCTGGCTTGTTTTCTTAGGCTATAAGATGAAGACTATAAAACAAGACGATGTCACAGTTTGTTCCAAAACTGGGAGGAGAGACCATGTTGTACCTCAAAATCCCATTATCATTTTACATGAACTCTGCTCCTTGCTAATGTGATTTGCATTAGAGATATCTTTAATGCTATAGACACTTTGGACAACATGTATGTACATGGCTCCGCCGGAAGTTTGGCGTCTTCTCAGCCCGAAAACTGGTGCAGCCCTGTTCACTATATTTTTAATCAGGCGCACTCCAATATCAGGCGCATTATAAAGCGCCTGTGGCACATTGTAACGCGCCTGAGATCAGGGGGCATGCTGGAGGCGTGTCGCACTACAACTGTACGAAGCTATACATTTATGAGCTTTGATCGGCAAATCCAGGTGCATTACTGCTGGAACAGGCAGACCAATTTAAAAGTGGTTTACCTGAGCCAGAAGTGTCACTTTGTAGCTAGAAAGCGTTAAATCTATAACCCACAGTAGAACAGGTTCATAGATTCAGGCGCATTCTACGCTACTAGAATGCACCAGTAGGCTGTAAGCCAGCGTGTTGATCACACATAACCGTGTGGCTGGCACCCTGTAAAAAACGTATCTGACGTGGGACAACCTCTTTAATGTGATTAATTTAGGTGAATAATTTGTACTAAAGCAACCTGTTCTACTTAATAAACAAAGTAAGGAAAATATATTAGAATTTATTTTAAAATTCTGAGATTCAATGTACGTCTTGTACAATTTGTGAATCTTTCGCATAGCATATAGCTTCACCTCAAATGGCCTGTAATCTTGGCCTAAGTTCCTTAATATACAGCTGTGGTGGCTGCAATCTGTCACACTGTAGCCTAGAAATCCAGATGTTGTGACACTCCACCTGCCAACCCCACCGCTGCCCCGTACATAGTCTAAGGCAGTTCCTTCAGACACCTCTGATCTCTTCCTATGACAGAAGGTTACCAAGATGTGTATGGTCCGAGCTGTTAAGATTTGGAATCCTTAAAGAAATTAGACATCTGCCTTCATTAAATATATGACTAAGAAAAGAGGTCTACAAGGAGGAATTCATAAAAAAATAAGTCAATGCAACTTTCAGGCTGGATTCGCCACATAGTATTTTACAGCATTTTTTGTGAGTGATTTTGTTGGAGGTATTTTTTATTTTTGTGCCAAAAATACCACAGCCTGATCTTATATCAATTTATTGAAAAGTCTACATGTACAGCATTTTTGTTTTTGTCTTGTAACATTTTGACAGCATGCTCTGTTTTTGTTTATGGCATTTTTCCAAGAGGTTTCTCTACAGGACTTAAAGGGGTTATCTCATCACACTGTTTCACTGAATGAAAAGCAGATTTAGATTCATGCATCCTGTCTCATACTGGTCAGGCTGTGCTTGATTCTATAGCAGCGATTAGCTGGGCATTCACAGGTCTTCTTATAGCACTGACATGAGAGCAGGAGATGAAGTCTATAGTGCAGAGAGCTTCAGAGCTCAAAGTAAACAAAGGAGACTAATTGCTTGTTTGAGATAACACTCTGTTCTCAAGCTGCCGGCAGTCTGGCCTGTGGTGTCGTCACTCCCTGCTATCAGATAAGACAGAGCAGAGAGAGAAGGGGAGAGTAGGTCGCTAACCTAGAGAGACCTCACATCATCTATCTTATCTCCTTAACAAAGCCAAATAATTAAAGCAATATATTGCTGTTCTTGGAAGTAGACAGCTTCTTTGTCTTGCCAATTGAATACAATTATATCCCTTGAGTCCCTTGTATTAGAGTGAAAGTTATGCCACCTTATAAAGACTTGTAAAAAAAAACCCTAACACTAACTTAGAGTTAGGACTAGAGTTAATGTTAGGCATAGGGTAATGGTTAGGGATATAGCTAAAGAAAAGATTTGGGTTTAAGACATCTTGAACCTTAAAGAGTACCTCCACATAAATATACAAAAATTTATAGTAGATGAAATTATAAGACTTTTCTCAAATACGTGTCATTAGCAAATCAGAGGATTTATCTCAGTATCTCAGGGAGACAGGTTTTACTTTCACTTTGTAACTCAGAAGATCCTTATCATACTGTGGGATATACAAACTGCAGGAGAGAGCTAAAGGCATAGCTTCTTGTACAGGTTAACCCGAGTAACTCACTACATACCAAATAGTATAAAAAAATGGGAATCTAGCAAGAAAACAAAGAGTGACTTTTAATGACTATATTTACTATTTTGCCATAGGCAAACTAAAACTCTATCAGTTCTCAATCTATAAAGCACTAAAACGTAACTTTTATTATGTATAACACTTAACCTCTATACACACTATTTAAAAACCTGATTTCTAACCTCTCAGTCTGTCCCTTTCTAATTGTGAAGAGGTGAAAGGACCTCTATCCCCTGATGAAGCCAGTTAGCTGGTGAAACATGGTGGGGAGGTCAGGCATGACATTTTAATTTGTGATTTCCTACCTCTTTCTACTGTGTTACCCGCTGCAGAGGGTCTCACAATGAAACCTTATATGTTTCATACCCATCAGATTAGGGATGACTGCCCAAAGTAAATGTTTTGGATTCCTTTTTGGAGTTAGCAAATCACTGTATATATAGGGTTTCCCTGCTAATAGGTGGTGTTCCACCAGACTTGAAAATAGAAAAGGAGTTATTCCTTCACAACTAGAAAGGGACAAATTGAGAGGTTAGAAATCAGGTTTTTAAATAGTGTGTATCGAGGTTAAGTGTTATACATAATAAAAGTTAAGTTTTAGTGCTTTATAGATTGAGAACCGATGGAGTTTAAGTTTGCCTATGGCAAAATAGTAAATATTCTCACTACATATAGCACACTGAGGACATAGTGTGACAAAGTTTACCTGTTGCTTCAGCCTCCTCCTTCATAGCACACAGGCATCTATATTACACTGCTGGTGGTGTACATATGATGTAGACTTACACGTTCCCCCTGCACAGCGGACTCTCTCAGCTCAGAAGCAGGTAGTTTGACACAACTGTCAATATAGTGATTAATCAAGTTGTCATACGCCGACTTGGCTTGACTTGAGAGCTGTCTTAAAAGGCTAGCGCTTTTTTAAAAAAACTGAATTACAGCTGAAATGCTTTGATTTTCCTAATGAAGCTTATTTGAGAAAGTATTTGTATTTTAGTCTTCTGTGACTTCATGAGGTTTCTCTGGAGGTGATAGGTCCTCTTTAAGTTTTAGGCCGTGTTCACACGGCTTATTCACGACGGATTTGTGCGCCGTATTCAGCGCACAAATCCGCCGTGAATAAGGGGCGGGACAGGGGCGGGGCCGGAGCGCGGCAGGGGCGCCGCTCCCGGCCCCATAGACAATGCATTGTTTACGGCGCATCCGCGCCGTAAATAATGTGCATGTCACTTTCTCCCCCCTTGGCGGATTTGCCGAGCGGGGAGGAGCACGGATTCCACTGTTCCTATGAGAGCAGTGGATTAACCTTTAATGACTCCGACGGATTGGGCCCGTATTGAAGCGCAAATCCGGCGCGGAATACGGCGCCAATCCGTCGGCAAATAAGCCGTGTGAACGGGGCCTTAGACAACTTCAGTCAAACCAGGGTCAAACTGAACAGGGACCTTTTAGAACCACACCGATAAGCAGTTTTTGAACGTCTAGACAGACATGGCAATATGTAAGAGGCATCAGAGCCTTAAAAAGCATGGAAAACATTAAATGGTGGAAAAATGAGACACAGAGAATAAGAGATATTGGTTGGTAAGTGTACAGAGCACCTAGAATCACAAGCAGGAATAGGCTAAATGCAAAAAAAGGAAGCCTTAGCAGTTATTGACAAGAAGTATCTTACTGATCCTATACTACTTGTCAGAAGTCCAATGTATTTTGAGAAATGCAGTCTGGTGCTCAAGGGACATAATTGTATTCAATTGGGCATAAAGGTCAAGGCAAGACAAAGAAGTTGTCTACTTCCAAGAACAGTTGATAAGAGTCTTTATAGCAGTGAGCACATGAAGGAACAATGTTGAGGACCTTTTGCCTGTGAACTTTGGGTTGTATTTAGAAGATGGATGAAAGGGTGAGTGGGAACGTTGTGGTAAAAAAGTTCATGTTATTAAAGGGATTTTGCCACGATGTAATGTTGACGTGGGATGCTCCAAATTGGGTATTTAATCCCTTTTTTTAAATATATGTAATTACAAAAAGTGAAGCCTGTGAAAGCTAAAACATTTCTCAATCCCCCTTAGTTACCTGAAAGCTTGCATTAGACACGACCAGAGGGGCTGATCTGGCTGCGCTTGCGTGAAAAACTTCTTAATATCATGATGACAGGAGTAAAATGAATGAGCTACTGAATGGATGGGGAGAAAGTGCAGTGTATGAGCCCAGATGACCTGCTGTAAAGAGAATCGAACTGTTTGTAAATTTATTTTATTAGAGTTAAGTATTTTGAGACGCTCCCTTGTCTATCCTCCACACTCAGCTCAGCCCCGCTCCCAATCACACCCCTTATGGGGCAGCCTTCAGACTCGCATGATTTGGTTTATTATTCTATCACCTGATGCTGATTAAGGTAGGGTATTAACTCACGTCCTGGCAAAGACCGCCTTTAAAGTGGGGTTTTTGATGGGCCACAAAGTAAAATTGATGTCGGGGGGACGTTAGTAAAATGAAATAAATAACATTTTCACCAATCAAGGTTATACATTATTAACAAGTTCTGGCACCGTTTTTGTCCTTAGCTGCTCCTTAGTGATCCGATTGTTTACACTTCGTCTCCAGGGGATAGCGACCATAGCTGAGAGCTTCCTCAGTCCTGTTCGCGGACATGGCTCAGACATGCACCTCGACCTCTCAGGCAGCAACTTGAGTGTTCAAAAACCCTAGTGAGCTGTCTACTCCTACTCTCCGTCCTCTGGACTCCTTATGTAATTAGTCAAACAGTGCAAAAATAAATGTAAAAAAAGAAACCTCAGATCAAGGTATGTGCATGTGATAACAGAAAATAAAGAAAAAAACCACAGGTTTGTTCTCTGCAGGGATTTGAATTGAAGGACCCCTTTGCCAGTAGGCAAAAAGGTAGATAACCTACTGAGCTGACATGTGGTAGCTATTAACCGTTCGTACACACATAAACAGCACCTTTCATGACTACTAGAGATGGTAAGGCCTAGTGACGTCCTCGCCTGCTGGGGTGTCACAAGATTCTGCAATTCAAACAAATCTCACAGCGCCCCCCCCCCTTTCAGAGCACACATATCTGAAGAATCTGGATGCAGGACGTATGAAGTATGAAGATCTGTGTGCAAACCCCTTTAAGTCTTGGATTTCTCTCCATAATGGGGCAATACCTGGACACCTCTAAAAAATGTAAAGTCTAGAACCTATATCTGACTGACATCCTCATCAAATAAAGGGGATTGTGGTGTAAAAGGGTTTCTATCCACCCTAAATCGAAGAATTTTGTGTAATCTTTATACATCACCCACATTTAGACACTTTTAGAGTAATATATCTTGTATTAGAAAATTTTATTACTCGGGTTTCCCACAGTTTTACATCAGCTGCTAGTTGACAAGAAGCTCAGTAGTTCTGTGTGTTTAGATACACAGGAAACAGCTCTGTGACTAGCCAAGGTCACCACAGAGGTTTGGCTTTTTTCAGGGCAGCCTTTGAAACCACACCACTATGGTTCTGCCTTCCAAGGCTTTCAGCATGAGGAAACAGAGGGGAGTGCTGGAAATGCTGCTGCTTGGCTGCAGAGAAAGGAGGACTCAGGTCAGCCATGTGAGGTTTGTTTTTTTCCATCTTTCTTATTTACCAGCCAACTCCTTTGAGCTGATGAAACAGTTTGGGAGTATGATACCAGTTCAGGCAATCAATTTATATTGTGCCATGTGAGTTCTGTAAATAATAGTGGTAAAAATCAATCTATCTTATCTCTGTATTTGGGAAAACTCTTCAATATACATGCTCCTCTAACATGGGTTTGAAAGCTAATCTAACTTTCGAGATATATCGCTTTATGGACAGAAACATGCAGAAAAAAAACAATTTTTAAAAGTTAATAAAAATAAAAATTGTCACCATTAAACTGTGAAAAATGCTTAACATAGTTACGTAGTTACTTAGTACGGTTTGAAAAAAAGACACGGGCTCGTGTTCATCAAGATCAACCGAGGGAGGAGGTTAAATATGTGGGGCGTGAAGGGAGGGGATGTACAAGGATTTCAAGCCCAGCGCTCCACAATGATTAATGCCTCTGAAACGCACAAGTCAAAACCAATTTGCTACAGGGGTACTCCAACTTCAGACCACAGAGCGCCGACCTAGCCAGGATCCAAGAATTTTACATGGCCTCCGTACACATTAATATGTCTTTAGCTTCAAGTAGATAACTAAGCCTTATATTTTGAAACTCCCAACGATATTCCTGCTGTAAACCCAGCTCCTCAGGGCGGCTATTTCCACAGATTTACAGTTCTTACAGTGAAGAACGCATTTTCTCCTCTGAGATTTGAATCCTTTTTTTCTCTTATGCCGAAGGGAATGTCCCCTTTTTCTTTTGAGGGGGTCTTTAATGAAATAGGTTTTCCACCATATGTTTTAGTGGTTGACAATTATATATTTAATATAAATAAGTCTATGTCGCCCCCGAAGAAGGCCCTATCTATTTCTTTCAAGAATAAATCAGTTCATATTTCTACTAAACTCTTCCTCATAACTAAGATGCTCCATTCTTCCCCATATAAGTTTTTGGTTGCTCCATGCTTTGCACTCTCTCTAGCCCCATTTACATCTTTTTTTTATAAACAGGCCTGAGGTCGCAGAACGAGAATGGGCGGTATGTTTACAAATGTTTGAAAACGCTGAAAAAACAGTGTGTGAGAAGAAGGCCTCAATGAAGAACAAAAGCATTCAATCAGTAGTGGGTAGCTGCTTCCATTGCTTAAGGCCCGTATGTTAATGGTTAACTGGGAAGCAACGTTGGAATCTAAAGGTGAAATTCTGCAGTAAAATGCTCTGCTCTGGCTAGAAAAGAAAGGAGGAGACCTGCAGGTGCAGCCATAAAGAGTTTCTGTTATTTTTCCATTCTTCCTTGTCCTTGTTTACCCCCAGCCAACTCCTTTAAGCTTATGAAGCAGTGTGGGAGTATGGTACCAGTTTCACTTCTTGCTTCTGATTATTCCTATATGTTTTGGTTTCCTGGTTATGTTGTACTTTTGGTAAGTGATTTCTTTTTCTTTCTTTTTCTTACCAACCGCTGACGATGATGCACAGGAAGTGACATAGCCTCTTTGGAAGCGTACGTTCAACAACATGTCACCTCGCCAATGCCAAACTTCCGGGTTTCGGTAGTGAGGATAGGGCGTTGTCAGACATGATCTTACAACTGTTATAAAAAACAAAGTTTCCGTGTCACACTATGTTTAAGATGTGCATCATAAGTCAGGTGAGTGAAGTGCTCATGGTGTAACCTAAAGAATTAAAGATTAATTTAGATTTGCACATTACAAGAGTTGAGCTAGTTCTATTTGACTTTTGCTACGACAAAAGTGGCATTGTGCCGCCGTGGAAACTATTCAGCATTAAAGGTGCCCCTCTGATCTTACGCCTTGCTATTGCACTTTGTTTTTCTTTGCAATATTTCAATAAAGTACCCATTTTTTAGTCAATCTTGGTGCCGATCTTTCTGGTTGACTATTATCCCGTTGTGCATTATACGCGCATCTTGTGGCGACGACGTCTGAGACACGGACACTTACTGAGGACTGAAGGAACCGTACTATCTCACATGTGGTTCGATCTCCTGCTTCGTTGTGTTTAGTATGGTATCAGCACAGCAATTGTTTATATTGTGCCTCTGAAAATTTTAAAGATCAATGTCTTGGAAGACCCAGATAAAAACAGGGAATGTGACGAAAAAAAACCTTATCGAAACATATTTGATGTTAGGGAGAATTTAGTGGTTAGGAGCTAGCTTTATTGGAGCCTTGTGTTGGAGTGATAGGATTAACATGGTGTTACCATTTTTGTAGGCACTGTCACGGGTGGTCCCCCCAGATCCCCTCAGGCTCCGGCTGCGGGCGCACTCAGTGTGTTCGCCACCTCAGCGGCTCCTGGTCCGCCCCCGCTGGCCGGCCTTGCCTGCCCGCGGGTCGGGTCCCGGCTGTCGCTCCTAACGCTTCCCCGGCGCTCCTGAGGTCCTTTCTCGTCTCCTGGCCTGTCGCTGGGTCGTGCGCGCGTGGCAATCCCTAGCACCCTTAGGCGGGCCGCGCAGCGCCGCTCCTTCGAGGATTTAAAAAGCCAGTACGCCCCAAAATTTTATTGGCTAAGAATTGCAGGTGACCCATTTAAACCCACTTCCTTCCGGAGTCACCTTTGCGGACTTTAGTGAGCGTACAACCTTTAGAGAATGAGCTTCTAGTGCCTCGTTGTTCTGTGCTACCGTGTACCGAAACACCCTCTAGCGCTCCTGTTTCCTGACCAACAAACCATGTGCTGCCGCCAGTCCTGACCTCATTGCCTGTCCCCCGACTCCGGCCAAGCGCCTCACGATTCGTACCTGACACGCACAGCCTCTTGGCTGCCACCGGAAGGGCAAGCGAAGTCCCCACGTCCAGTGGGACACCTGGTAGTTCTCCGCCGCAGCAGAAGTCCATCCCGCTTGTGTCGGCGGGCTCTGGTGAAAGACCTGGTTTCTACTTAGATTCCGTCCGCCTGGTTACGGCTTTACACGCATCGCTTGCGGTGGTCCAGCGGATCCACTACCTGCATACCGTTACAGGTAAGTCCGGCATGGATCTCCGCCAAGGTACCTTGCGACTCTTCCCGGGTTTGATCCGGAACTCAACACTGCGATAGTGGCTCAGCAGTCTCATCAACTACGCAACAAGCCCAGTCAGCTGAACTCATTTGTCCCGCCATGATGCAGCAACTCCTGGGCTAAGCCAAACAGCCGCCGACTCCTCCTCCTGTTGCGACACCCTCCGGCACAGCCTCCGGGACTTACTCGGGCTACGTTACCACTACCTGACAGTTTGACGGGGACTCCCAAAACTGTGGAGTTAGGGATTATAATTACCAGGGCTCGATTCGACGTTGAGTTTGATGGCCGGTCAATTCCCCCAGCTGAACGTTCTAATGTGGCCTTCGAGGTCAGTCCTGCTGTCCGTGGGGAAGGCTCTAGCATGGCCAGCCCCGCTCTGGAGGACCGGGCGATCCGGTGACGAGCGGACCTACAGGCTTTCCTCTCAGAGTGTTCCGCGCAGTGTCTGTTGAAGAGCCGTCACTGGCTTCCTCGGGCAAGACCGTGCGTCATACTGAATAACCTGTCTCCAGGGTGACTCCTCTTGTACGGCGGGACTAGACGCAGTTTCGTTTCCGGACCCTGGTCGTCGGGAGGCGTTTTAGGAGACCTGGAACGACGCCGCCACTTATGAGCCGACTTTTAAAAAGGGCCTTCCGGTCATAGAAAGAGACGCCCTAAGGCGGCTAGAGAGATCCCTCCTTCTTCTACGCTGAACTGGTCCACCTAGCCACTTGCGTGATCGTTGTTCGCTTCGCCGAGCGGCAAGAGGAACTGACGCCAGGAACGGTGATCTCGCCCCGACCACGCCGTTGCCTCGCGCTGGGCCCCGGTGCTTTCCAAAGACCACAGCTGCCGCATTCACTTCACTACCCAGTGAAGAATCCGCCGCAGGTGGACCGGCACATCTGACCGAAACATGGAGCTGACCCCCGTCGGGCAGAGAAATTGTGTGCCTTTTACAGTGCCAGCCCGGATCACTTCCGCAATTGGTTGTGCCCGCCTTCGCCCACTAGCGGCGAGGAACGCGCCCGCTACCTAGGCTATGTCGGAGAGTGCAGCCAACCCTGGGTGTGAAGCACTTCCACACCATCGTCTTACTATGAGATGAAGTGTTTCTTCGGGTTCCGGACTCGCTTTTGGGTGCTCCGCCTTTCTGTGACTCTGGAAACTCGCCGGGAACTAAATTCTATTGGCCACCCTGGAGTCCCATTTGCCAGTATCGCCATCCCGGTGACCACCGTTCCTGGATTAGCCCCTGGAGATTTCGCTCGCGGTGAGTGGAGCGATGCTTTTCATAGTTGGAGGCCATTCGGTTACGTGACCAAGCCTGGTTGTCTCTCTCTCCGCGTGGTCCATTACACAAGGAAGGAGATCACCTTTCAACGTCCTGCCCCTCGGTCATCTCCGCTATCCACTTTTGGGTCTTCCCGTGGCTACAGCTCCCATATTTGCCCCAACCCTCGATTGAAACCTGGGGAGAATTCTACGCTGGGGCTTCCGACCTGACTGCGAGCCAGAATCTGCTGTCTCTCGATTTCCGCGCCTGTGTCCGGGCCATTCCACCTCAATCAGTCTTACAGGTCCCTGCCCAGGCCCTGTCCCGCTGAATATCGGGACAACGTGGACGTCTTATCGGAGAAACAGGCCCGTATCTCCATCCTCCTTCTCCGTCCCTAAGCCTGACCCCATGACTGGCACGTTTCCTTCCTGGGACCAGTCCTGCCTCGGGGTAGAGTATTACCCTTGTCCAGACCAGAGACTCAGGCCTGTGTCGAGGACTATAACCGTTGAGAAACCTGCAAAGGTCTTTATACGCAAGTCCTCATGCACCCCGCGCCGAGCCGTGTTATTCTTCGTACAGTAAAAGGATGGGTTCTCTTCCGTCCCTGCACGACTACCGGGGCCTGAACCTGATTAAACCGGAAAAACCGTACCCGTTGCCACTAATTTACGGGGTACTCTGACCAGTCTACAAGGAGCCAAGAGGTCTACCTCCAAACTGGAACCCTGTGCGCGGGGGGCTATACAATCTCATCACGGATCGGGAGGGAGATAGAGGTGAGAGACGTCGTCAATACCTCGCTACGGCCATTTTGTGAATTACCTTTGGATGATGGCCTTCGTGTAGTTGGTGCAATGGCCCCCTGCGGTCCTTTCAGGTGAGTGTCGTAAACGTACATTCTGTCAGGACCTGCTCTAAACACGATGTCATCGTGATAATCTGGACGACATTCTGGTTTATGCTACCCCCGACCTACAGGACCCATCTATCTCAGGGTCGCCAGGTCCAGCAACGCCATCGCGACAAACCGCCTGTACGCCAAGGTTAGAGAAGGTGCGTGTTTTCCAACCAAGCGCAGTCTGCCATTCCCTCGGTTTACATTGATCCCTCCGGACCGGAGGCCGTGCAAGATGGATCGCTACCAATGCTGTCTGCTATCTTGCAATGGCCACGACCTGATTGGACTTTCGAGCCATACCAACGGTTTTTTGGGCATTGCCAATTATTATCGCGCCAGTTTATATCCCACTTCTCTACACTGGTGGCTCCAATTGTGGCACTCTCGCAGGAAGAATGCCAATCCCAAATGATGTCCACCACGGGCCGAGAAGAAGCCTTCTCGGATTTTGAAGATCGGCCATTGCTTTCTCGCAACCTATTCTGTCACGCCCCCCAGAACCGCTGAGTTAAGTGGCCCCTTTCTCTCAGGAGGTGTGAACCTCTTTCGTGGGGGCCCATACTGTTCTTACTCAAAGGGGTCCTCAAGGGAGAAACCGTCACCTGCGGCTCTTCACCAAGACCTTCTCGTCGGGCATATAGGAACTTATCTATTGTGGACCTGAGAAATTGCTCGCTAATCAGAAGGTCCTTGTAAGAAGGGCGGCATCTTCTTGTAGGGAGCTCGTCATCCTTCGAGGTGTAATCTACTCTGACACAAAAATTCTTCTGAACCTCCATCGGGGTCCGCAGCGCCTGCTAATCCTCGGCAAGCACGGTTGTCCTTTTTTTTTTTTTTTCCATAATTTTTCCCGAATCCATTTACTCCACACCAACAACCAAAAAAAAGGCCGAGTAAAGAAACATCAGGGCAGATTCTCTCTCCTCGCGCATCTGACGTCACAGGAGATGGAGCCGGGCAGCCCTGCCCCGACCACATTTAATTCCCCCCGAACGCCTGATCCCAGCAGCACCGGTCTCCCATCGGCAGATACCATCCGTGTGCAAGACCTAACGATAGCGGGGCCCATCCTGCGTCAAGAAAATCCTGAATTGGGGAAACACATCATCCTATGTTTGTTGCAGGACATCCGGGGGCCCGTAAATCGTTCCAATATGATGCTCTCGTTTCTACTGGTGGCCAGGACAGGCTAGAAGAGTATTAAGGACTTCGTGGATGCCAGTGCTACTTGGTCCCGGAAATAAGGTAGCCGTCCCGCCACAGTCCTTCCGGGCTTGCTCGAGCCGGACCGTGGCACAACGTCCCAGATACTCCATGTGTCCCAGAGGCGATGGATTTCAATCACTCGACCTTCGCATCAACCCGTTTCGGGCAACACCGTGGATCTGGGTCCGTTACGGAAGGGTTTCGAAATGTCACACTTCGACCCTGCAGCCGTCCGGGTTACCTTCCTCACCACGGTCTAGCCTCCCTGATCTTTAGTCCACAGTTTCCGCATTGCACCGGCCTGCCCCAGCAGGCATCGTTTCTGATTCGTGGGAGTCGTTCGTGTTCCAAGGTTTCTGGTTCTGCTCTGGCGAGCACTCTGCTCCCGATTGCGGGTGAAAGTTTAGACTGTCACTTCTCATAAAGCCATCCGCAATCAACGGCCATTGTAGTGTGGGGTGGTTTTTGGGTTTTGGTGGTGGGGAGGAGAGTCAACCAAGGATTCTTGGGGCTAGTTACTTACGTCACATTGTTTCTGCACTGGCAAGGGATATTCGTCCGACCCACTCCTCCCCTGGGTGCCGAATTTTCATAAAATTCACTGGATACAGGGTCCTCAGGCGCATCACCCTATTTTATTGTATATGGGTCGGCATCCCCGCCCCCTCGTCGCCTACCTGCCCTCGCTCCTCCGAGTTCCCTCTGTGGGATTCCTGGGTCCCACGACCGTATCTGCGACGAGGAGCCGACCGTCTGTCCAGTCCCCTGCAGCGTGCCCTGCTGCCCTTGGAGAAGAAGGCCCATGGCGGGAAGAAACAGAGAAGATGGAGAACCAACTCCAACCTTTTACCTCCTGGATATCAAAGTATGGCAGTCCGGCCAATAGTCAGTGTTAATAAATAAAAATCCCCAGTTTACAGCTTGGGCCCTCGCTTCCATAGTGTCGCCTTGTTAGAAATCCTTGAGCCGTTAAAAATCCTTCTGGTGCATATAAGCCTCAAACCTCCCCCCTCCCCAGCCATGCGTGATGCCCAATTCTTTACAGTGATAGTCCTCTCCTAAAGCCGTCCGTGTTGTACCGCTTACTCTCAGAAAAGATGTCCCTGAGCCCTCTCCCTGAGGTTCCGTGAGCCTTCCAACATATTTGCGGTTAAAAGAGATCAGTGGCTATAGAGGGTTTGTTAGGGTGTAAAACGCAATCTTATGGTTTGATAGTAGGGAGGGATACTGGGGTGGCCGAGTAGAGAGAGATCCTAGTGTGAGCCTTAGGAGAACATCTCTGGATCCACGGTCACGTGTTGACCGTTGCCCCTCCGAACTCAGAAGAGAGGAGTGGGCGCATAGGTGGGGTGTACTGTCACGGGTGGTCCCTGCAGCCACCTCGCTCCGGATGCTGCGGGCGCACGTACGTGTTACGCTCACCCGCCGGGTCCCGCAGCCCCTGCCATCTGGGCCCGCGGTTCGGGGGTCCCGTGCTATTTTCCTTCCCTCGCTATACCATTCCGGCGGCTCCTCTGAGTCGTCTGCGTCCTCCGGGCTGGCCGGCGTGCGCGCGCCCTCGCCCTGTAGTAGGGCTCGCGGGGCCGGCTTCTCTAGGATTTTACAGGGCCAGTACGCCTCCATTATTGGCTAAGAATGGCAGGTAACCCCTATTTAACTCCTCTTCCTTCCAGTCTCCGGGTCACCTTTGCCGGATCTTTTGTGCCGAGACAGAGCCTTTAGAGAAAGAAAGAAAGCCCCCCCCCTTTCTAGGTGCCTCGTTGTCCTGTCTGGACCGTGGTTACCTAACCTCTACGCCTCCGTGTTTCCGCTGACCCACGAAACCATGTGCCACCGCTGATCCTGACCCTCTTGTGGCCTGTCCCCGTCTCTGCCTACGGCCTCTGACGATTCTGTACCACGCACATTCCTTGGCTGCCACCTTTGCAATGCAAGTTCACGCCGAAGTGGGTAACTACCGGTAGTTTCTCCGCCGCAGCAAGTCCCATACCCGCTTTAGCGGCGATTGTGCTCTGTGTAAAACCGTGTTCTTACTTTAGATTCCGGTTCCCTGTTACGGCTATAGCAACACAACGCTTTCGGTGGTCCCAGCGGATCCACTACCATGGCATTCGTGTACAGGCAAGTCGCTTAGCGCATGGAAACTTTTTATGATTTGCCCTTCCAGAGTGTTGTTTGGTACTCTGGGCGCATAACAGCACTTGTATAAGCTGATGGAACACTGAGAAGGGCTGCTGCTGACTGGAGAAATTGCAAGCCAGGGCCCATGTTTGAGTGATAACTGTCTCAGTGCTAAACCTGTGAGGATTGTGATTGGATGGGACCATGGACAAATGCAATGATGCTAACAATTCCCCCAGATTGTCACCATAAATAATAGTGGTCACAAACCGTCTGAATAAAAAGCAATGTGGTGAGAGTATGGGATAATGAGGGAAGAAAAGGTGTAAGGAGGTGTTTTACAAGGGAAGAGCCAGCCATTGGTGACCAGCAATCAACAACAGGAACTCCAGCAAGATAAGGAAAGAGAGTAACATATCCCTAGTAAGAATCCGACGAGCCTGTAAACATGATGTAACCAAAGCTTTAGTAGCCTCTCAGAAGAGAACCAATACACAAATTCAAGACTACAATATGTACATGGGGGAAATTAAGTTAATTTGATACACAGGCGATTATTGGCAAGATTTCCTCACCTGAGCAGTAAGGGATGGAGAGGTCTGAATATGTCATCAATAGATGCACTTCAAACTGGTGAGGAGTCGAAAACTAAAAAATCGCCGGAAGAATCACAATGTATCCTAATTATGCATTTTTATAGTTGCATGTGAATAAGTATTTTAATATACATTTGAGAAACAGTACTTAAGGACTTGGTACGAAAACCTAGTTGGGGGTTGCAATCCAGATGCCAGATAGTTTCCTTCCTTGTTGGTTATTTCTTATAACCTAAGTTTGGCAGGGAATTTTTAGCCCACTCCTCCCATACATATCATTGTCTCCAGATCTTCCAGGTTTTCGAGGATCTGTTGCATAGCCACTATGGCGTGTCTGCTCGCCTTCCGTCAATTGGGTTTAACTGCTGGAAAAATGTTAAGGCCACCCAGGAACCATGAAAGCTTTTTTACGAGCGCGCATGCTTATATTTATGCTCTGGTCTGAGTGGTTTTCGAGTTCATTATCTTGCTGGTAAGCCCCAACCAAACCCATCCTTGAAAAGCGTCGGATAATATGGGAATGATGTTTGTATGGCTCAAAATTTGTCGTGATACCTGGCCCCATCCATGCCTCCCATCAATACAGGTGCAGTTTATCTCTGGTCCCCAGTTGGCAGAAAAGCACCCGGCCCATAGAGAAAGATTCAACCACCTCCCTACTTCACAGTGTGGATGGGTATAATCTTGTGTTCTTCTACTCCTCCTTCTTCTTACCCAGATCGAACAAGATCCAGTGTGGAAGAATGAAACCAAAAAAGTAGTATTATAATTTAGTGGTCTCATGTTGACCACGATATCCCTTTCTCCCGCAGCCTCATGACACTTCAAGGCATTAAGAGTCTATATCCATTTAAAACATACAGTTGAGCAAGCACTCAGACTGTGATTTCGGATTAACCCTTAGTCGTAGCACGACATGAACCTCACAAGCCACAAGTTGAAATAGAAACAGTAGTTTCTGGACCAAAGAATAAAGCAAACAGTTTTGTCGCCTAATGGTAAATGTAGGACAAATAAATTTGAGATAAATAAGCAAAAACTTACATAACTAAGAGTAATACATAGATAATCAATGTACAAATAACAGCTATTATTATAATGTCTGATACGGACTCCGAAATTAAAATGAGTTTTAAACATGCCCTACGATCCAAAAGGCATCCGCTCTCCCTGCCCCGCGTCATGATTATTAAACAAGATGGCATAGTGTTGTTACTGTAACGGTAAGCTTTTAGGCGTGTGGGGCCCATCTCTATTCATTACATTGACCAAGTTATACCCTCCCATTATTTTCTTTAACATGATTACTGACCATTTGCATAAATCAGTCCTGTAACCCCCCCCAGAGGTGAGATCTTCCATTGAGATCTAGAAGACGATTGACAGTCATCTTTTGTTTCTTTGTTTTTGGCTGGTTGGTAGGCGATCAAACACTTATATTAACGATGCTAATAAAAATTTAAATTGTTATTAAGATAACAATACAATGTGATATTCTCTTGACTTTCTTTTTCAATTCTGTCTCTCGAGTAGTTGAATTGTAAAGCCTACGATTCCATGAGGAAAAAGGACATTAACGTGGCCATTTCGTTTTAAGATTGGAAAACTAGCAAAATAAGCATAAAATACATCACTTGGACCATAGAGGCACACTCTATGTTATTTATTTAGAAGAGGTAAAAAAGGAAGAAATACATTTGAAGCAAAAAGTAGGCAGAAGTGTAGTTTATAGATGGTACCAACTTTTGGGATAGGATAGCAATTATAATTATTATAGTTATTATTCCACTATTTTGGGTAAACCTACATGAAAATTTCGATACAGTATATGGTATAAATGATGTTAAAATTGTAATAGAAAGACATTTATATGGATGTGGAGTTACCATACATAGTCAACTTTAATTTTATTAATTATGTTAATAACCGACAAAAGGGGTGGTGATTTTTATGTACCTTTTTTTTAACTTTCTTACTTTAGTCCTCGGCGCCAAAGTAAACTTTTGATATCACTAGAGTGGCAAAATTCATTGTCCTAAAATACAGTCCGTACTGTTGTAAACTGCTGCAATTTAGGATTTTCATTCAGTTATCCTATAGGCCGGGTGTAAATAGGTGTACATACACGGGCAACTGTCGAATCCTTCATGAGGTGCTTGTAGCTACCATGTCAACCGATTCCGCACGACTTGCAAAAACATGGGCACCATTTCCGCATACAAACTAGATGCCACAGCTCCGATCGCCGTGGCATCTAAAGTGTTAACAGCAGGGAAAGAGCCGGCTCCATCCCTACTGTTTGTGGCAGCTGGTGGCTGTACTGAACAGCCGCAGGCTTTAACCCCTTAAGAAAAGACCCTTGCTCTGAGTTTTCCCAGCATCCGCCGCCTCTCCAGCCTCCTGCCAGTTTAAGATTGCATTAGGATTATAAGACAAATTAAAATGGACAAATTGTGCCCAGAGTTAATATTTTGTGTGGACCACCATGTAATTTTCCAGCACTGCCGGTTAACTCTTCCTTAGGGGGCATAGGAGATCACTAGAAGCTTTGTATAGGTTGTGCAGGAGCCACTGGATCCTCTTTCACTCCTCTATTGACAACATCAGGAGCTGGTGGATGGGTTAGAGCCCTTGCACTATCTGCTGCTCACCTTCCATTTTTACAGGATCCCCACAGATACTCAATAGAGTGTTATAGGGTCTAAGAGGAAATGTATTGAGGCCCTCCATCACCCATTATCCCTCATTTTTTATCATTTATCGATGCAGTGGGTCGACTAGATGGTGGAATTGGGTTATCGAATATGAATGTTTTGGGTTAAAATTGCCCCAGTGATGGCCCAGTATTGTTTCTCCCAGTTCTGTCCAGCCAGTCAGTAAGTCACAGTGCTGATGGCATACAAGGAATCCCATCATGAAGCTGTAGCTCCCAAACAGCCAACAGGCATTCATGCAGTCCCAAATCACATGGACCACTCCACCACCATGCTTGAACTGTTAGTGCAATACATACGTTGTCTTTTGTACTCTTCACTCTGGTGAGCTGCCACATGCATGCTTTGTACACCATCTGAACCCTTAAGTATTATTTATGAGTCTCATCAGACCTACAGATCAAGGTTCAAGTAGATCCATATCATTATTCTGCTTGTTTTCAGCAAATTGTTTGTGGGCTTCCATGTGCATCATCTTCCGGGACAACGTCAGGCATGCTAATTTGATGTAGTGTACAGCATTTGGTCTGAGCACAGTCTAGACGTGAACACCCACGCACTTTTATATCCTGTAATAAAATCTTGGAAAATACGTCACATACTATTTTTAAAAAGGCAATCTCTGGATATAAGGCTGAGCATGTGCACTCAATGTCTTTGGTTGACAGTAATCTCAAGGATTTAGTGAAGGCATGTGAAATAAACAGGATGTTGTTTCTTGAAGTTATCATCAAGTTTGGCTTTTGAATCGCCTAAACACTCTAATAATTTTGCAGCTGCAATTTTGTCAGGAAAATTCAGAGCCTAAAAATGACATCAATATGTTCCTAAAGATGACCATAAAATCACTAGAGCAGATGTCACACTATTGATTTTTTAGAAGCAAATCAAATCATTGTCAGTGCAGAGAGTAAAATGGGTAAACCACTAATATAAAGAGGTCAGCAATAAAAATCATTCTGAAATAAAATGAAAAAAAGAGGAAAAAACTGTCACATGGGTTATCATTCAAAATCACTCTATTACGTACATCCAAAGGTTTCAGCACTGTGTGTTTTGTTATGACAAATATAAAATGGTGTCTGAGTATTTGGTGGGAATTTTGATGAATTTTAGCTTTTTTTCTTGCACCAATCTGGGGATTACAATCAAAATAAATGCTTGAGGGTTTCAGTTATCATTGTCCTCCACATAAGCTGCATGTTTTGCATGTGACCAAAATACATTTCAATAAAAACAGTGCAAAGAAATTTTTCTGACTTGGTCAGACCACGTCAACTTTAGGAATCTAACAGAGGAGGCTAAAAGGTTTCACTCTGCCATTTAGCTGAGTAGAATGCACAATTTACCTAGAGGTCTCAGTTTAAGATATAATTTCAAATAAAAATAATAAAACCTCTGTGTTATTTTATAGTATTTTGTTGTTCAAGGTTATTATGACTGAACTTATTTACTACCTACCTTTTGAATGGCACATTGATTTCATTTTCTTACTTTTGTTTTCCCCTTTTGGCAGATTTATGATAAATGTCACATGGGATGGCAGAGATTTATCCTTTACTGAAGATGGTTATCAAGCAAATCCAAAACTCGTGGTTATACTGCTGAATACGGAACGAGAGTGGGAAAAGGCAAGTAAGACTGTGTGGTAGAATTGTTTGTGATACTCTTCTATTTCACTTGTGAGCTCTAGAGGCATTGATGTTCACAGTGATTCCACATGTATGCGTTCATGCATGTAGATGATGCTAAATTTACACTGGCCACATTGAAAAGCGAAGACTATTTCTATCTGAGCACTATTATATCACTGGGACAGATATGCCATATGTGAAATCTGTGTAGCTGCACAAGTAGAGAAGGGGACCCACTGCCAGCACTCGGCTGTCCATTACATTGCACTGTCCGGTTGTTAAAAGGACAAAAGGAGGTGCTAAATAATCTTTTAGAGAGAATATGATTATAAAGTATTACAGACTGCATTGCCCGGGGCCCAGCAGTGGCATTGAATCTTATGGTTTAAGGGTGAAGTTGGTTCTCGGGGCCCAACAGTGGAGCTGATTCTTGGCACCCACCAGTGGAGCAGATTCTTGTGGCCTATTAGTGGAGTTAATTCTTAGGGCCCATCAGTTGAGTTGATTCTTGGGGCCCACCAGTGGGATTAATTCTTGGTGAACACCAGTGGGGTTAGTTCTAGGGACCCACCAGTGGAGTTAATTCTTGGGACCCACCAGTGGAGTTAATTCTTAGGGCCCAATTGTGGAGTTAATTATTGGCGTTCACCAGTTGGGTTGTTTCTTTGGGTTTACCAGTGAAGTTGATTCTCAGGCCCCACCAGTTAAGTTGGTTCTTTGGGCCCACCAGTGGAGATGAGTCTTGGAGCTCACCAGTGAAGTTGATTCTCAGGGCCACCAGTGAAGATGATTCTTGGAGCTGACCAGTGGAGTTGATTCTTGGCGCCCATCAGTGGAGTCAATTCTGGGTTCTTACCAATGAAATTGATTCTTGGGGCCCAATAGTGGAATTAAATCTTGGGGCCCACCAGAGGAGTTAATTTTTCGGGTTCACCAGTGGAGTTGATTCTTGGGGCTCATCAGTGGAGTTGATTTTTTGAGTTTACCAGTGAAGTTTATTCTCGTGGCCCACCAGTGGAGTTGATTCTTGGGGCTCGTCAGTGGAGTTTATTCTTGAGGCTCACCAGTAAAGTTGATTCTCGGCCTCACCAGTTGAGTTGATTCTTGGGGCCCACCAGTGGAGATGATTCTTGGAGCTCACCAGTGAAGTTGATACTGGGGGGTCACCAATGGAGATGATTCTTGGGGCCCACCAGTGAAGTTGATTCTTGGAGCCCACCAGTGGTGTTGATTCTAGGTTCTTATCAGTGGAATTGATTTTTTGAGGCTCAGCAATGGAGTTGATTCAGAAGGCTATCTTACAGTTGCCAAACATGACTGCACATACTGCACATGGCTCTTTCATTATGCTTCTTCCTTTTTGCCTCTCTTTCTCTCATTTTCTTCCTGAAAAGCAAAACCATGCCTGCCATGCCCATGGACCCAACATGTTCAGGGGCCACTTATGCCCAATGGTTCCACTATAGTTTTTCCCTACTCCTCTGTCCGAAACTGTGCATAGAGGTTCTTTGCTGTTTTTATCCTTCAGCTTCAACTATTAAGGCATAAAGTCTGGATACTCGATTGCTATGGAGTCCATGAATGGACCATACACCTCCTCAGCATCAAGCTTCTGGAAAAGTCTACTGCTAAAGAGGTGTCTTTGAAAGGGGTTATCAGGGACTTAATTAAATACACGTAAATCCTAACATAGTTGTTTGAGGAAAAGAAGATGTCTCATTTTGTGTAAGACACATGTCACGGATTCCCCTGCGACCCTCGTCCCGGGTCGCGGGCGCGTCCGTGCCCCGACTCCGAGCGGCGCCGCGTCCCGCACCTCGGGTCCGGGGTCCGCTCACCCCTCTGCCCGCGCCACCAGTCACTTACCTGGCCACGCTCCTGTCCCGTCCGTCTCTGTCCCCCGGCGCGCGCGGCGCCGCCAGTGTGAAATTTAAAGGGACAGTGCACCGGTAATTGGTCATTGCCGGGCACTGCTCCTATTTAAGTCCGGCCTCTTCCTGGCAGCCTTGCCGGATCTTTAGTGCTCATGCCTTTAGAGAAAGCATTCCAGAAAGTCTCGTCTTGTCTACCGTGTACCGAACCCTCCGCTTACGTTTACCGACCACGAATCTCTGCTGCCTGCCCTGACCGTCCTGCCTGTCTCCGACTACGAGCCTGCCTAACGTATCTGTACTTCGCCTACCCTTGGCCGCCACCGCAGTCAAGTCCCGCCAGTGGAAGCGACCTGGTAGATTCTTACCGCAGCAAGTCCATCCCGCTTTGCGGCGGGCTCTGGTGAATACCGGAACCTACTTAGATTCCGCTCCCTGGCGTGGGCTTCCACCATCGCCTGCGGTGGTCCAGCGGATCCACTACCAGACCGTTACAACACAATTTCCACACTACCTAAATATTGTTATTTTTCCCTGTCTGCTTTATATCGAAGCACTGTATAAACTGAGCAGGATTGCTGTTTAGACAGCTTGACTGACAGGGTTGCATAGTATACTATACATCTTGGCATCTGCAGAGTAATCTGTAATTTTTTTTATTACTGTGCAGTGAAAGAACTGCTCATCATTTCTACCAGAAAGCTCTACAAGTTGATTTATTACCTTGATTTACATTCATGTGTTTGATTGCGTGCCATACGCAGCCATATATGAAACCAACGTAATTTCTTTTCATCTGGCAAATCAGACTGAGCAAACATTTTACGTTTCAAATAAACCTTATGACATATCTACTACTTGAAGAAAGGATAATTTAAAAGGAATTTAAAAAAAATACAAATTTGAGAATTTGCAGTATTTATAATATTCCACTTTGAAATTGCAATCGGAGGTCAGAATACGTAAATAGCCTCTAAAATTCCTTTTTAACATTTATTACAGAAGCAGCAGCTGAAATAAGAAAAAAATGGACAACCCTTTAAAGACCCAGAAGCAAAAATTATTTGACTAAACCTTTTTACCACAAAGTAAAATTAACGTGGGAAGCTTGCAAATTAAATAATAAACATTTTCACCATTCATCATTATT
Organism: Phyllomedusa bahiana; assembly: GCA_025379985.1. NCBI lineage: Eukaryota > Metazoa > Chordata > Amphibia > Anura > Hylidae > Phyllomedusa > Phyllomedusa bahiana. The sequence continues at coordinate 165,715 of JAODAL010003058.1, forward strand.
AAAAATTCTGTAGCATTTTCGTTTTAGCAGCTACCTTAGTGTTCCATTGTGTGCAGCTTGTCTCTAGGGGATTCAAACAGTGACAAGAGCTCCTTATTCCTGGCCGCACATGCTCAGACATCACCTCTGCTCTCAGGAAGCTACTGTCAGTCTCTTTCCTGCCTAGTAACCATACACACTCACTGCTGAACAAGTGTTCAACCCAAGGTGCTGTCATTCTACTCCTGTCCTCTGTACTCCTTGGTATTTAGTCAATCAGTGCAAATAAATGAAAAGAAAAAAGAAACCTCAATTAGGTATGTGCGTTGAGAAAAAAAAATCTATATGTTTAGTTGCGTGCATTTGAACCTAGGAGCCCATGCTGAAAGGCAGAAGTGTTAACCAGTCAGCTAGATTGTAGCTACTCACATCTCTTTATATAAACAGACTTTTGTTTAACTGGAGTGAGCACATTGGGGAAAAGTATGGTGATGTCAAGCCTGCACACCCCCCCCTTTGAACACACTGAGAGCTGAAGCAGGACAAAACAGGCATGAAAATACCTTTGTAGTAAAACACCTTAAATGTTTTCCTGAAAAAACACCCTTTTATGGCTCCAGGCTCAGAGCATAAATCCATTAGACATAGAGACAGAAGCAGTCTTGGGTGCAAAACGGGTCCTCCCGTATGTTTATTTAAGAAAGCAAACTTGTGCAGCAACGACAGGCACAAAAATAGAAATAAACAAAACTCCTTACTAAAACAGTGGTAGTTACCTCACTAACACATTAGCCAAATGGAGTTTGTATAGCAGACACTGGCCTCCTCCAGTGTATAGCTACTCCAGCACAAAAGACAGAGTTGCAGCCACCCCTTCTCAGCTGACTTGCTGGCTTGAAATAGGTAAAGTAAATCCTGGCATGGAATATGGGGAGTAGATACCTACCCAACACTTTGCCTGCTCCCAATAAAAAGCCGCCCCATAATGGCTGGAAGCCATATTAACATTTTAATCTATCTAAATGGCTTTTAATTTCTACAAGGCTCCATTACCTTCGTGACATGTGTCTGAGGTTCTCCAGGTACATGCAACATGCATTGACCCAGGTTTCACGAGAACAAGCTTCAAGAGAACAACCGAACAGAAGAAGCGATACATCCCGTTTAACATTTTTGGATGCCACTAGCCATTACTAAAGGGAACTAAAGCATCTATTGCATACTGCTTATACATTGAACCCTAAAATAGTGAGGGTTGCAGTGAATGCATCAGAGCTCTCTAGTGGTAGCTTTAGATAGCCAGAATATTATCTTATGCCTATATAAGGTGTATCTGCATGGGAAATATGGAGCTAAGACCTCTCTACAGAGATATATTACAGAATAAATAAGCACATATCATTTTGTAACACATTCAATCATTCCCTCAGAAGGAGTTATCCTTATGTCTTTTATTTCCATCCCACTAAACGCATCCCCAATAGAAGTGAGCAGATAAAGATGTTTGTGTGATACATTCATTGTTTAGAATATGTAGGAAGGCATATCCTGTCCCTTAAGAGTAACTTTTTTTAAGGGAAAATTACACAAAATAGGTTGAGGATGTTCTAATTATGTATACCGGAAAGAAGCTCCTGTTTCGGAGCTTTTACACTGATTCATTAGTTCACCTTTTATATAATGAAAGTAACAAGAAATTCTGTCTTGTCTTGTACATTAGATTGTTGCTTAAGAATTTACAGTGTGTAATGTATTTGTGCTTTCAATATCTGTGGACTGGGTTTCAATGAATAATGTGACATTTTACTGAGTAAAACTCCAGGCGATACCTTTTTAGAGGCTGAGTATATTTGATGGTGAGCTTTCGGAGGCTCACCATCACATATACTCAGTTAGCCTGAAAAAGGTATCGCCTGATTTCTTCACTCTTCTACTACTTTCTATGGCTAACACGGTACAACATTATACTATGAGTAAAACACCACAATACATGGTGGGTGATGGCTCCTGGATACACCCACTGCTAGTGTCCAGGACTGGAGACAGATCAGATACCAGCCATTAAATCATTTAGACAATGCAGTAAATGCTACCAAAGCGTCTAAATAATTAGAATGTGAGTCCCTGGTATGTTGAGCCCCCCCTCCCCCCCCCGTTCACACCATATAGGCAGGGTGTAAAGGATGATCAATGTAATTGCTACATACTGCAGTATATGTTAAAATAAATGAAGCGATTGCTTGTTCAATTATAAAAAAATTTGTATAATTTTTTTTAATTACAAAAATACTAAAAAAAAAAAAAAAAAACTTTTTCCATTTATGATATAAAAATAAAAAAATAACATATTGGTAACACCCTTACAGTAAATGCCTGATCTCACACTATAAAAAAAAATAAAAAATAAAAGGGAATTGTGGTATTTTCGCACCTTACAGAAAAAATGAAATAAAAGGTTATGAAAAAGTCCCATATACTCAAAATTGTTTCTTCCACAGGAGGAAAAAAAAAAAAAAAAGATTGTCTCAGTAAATGGTGATGCAAAAACTTAAGAAAAAAAGTTTAAGTACTAAAACATAACAAAAATTGCATAAATTTGGTATTCTCAGATTCAAGCCAACCCACGAAATAAAGATAACTTGTCATTTATATTGCTCAGTGAACTCTGTAAAAACAATCTTCCCCAAAGAAAACAAAAATGACACACACGTGAGTTTTTTTCTAGTTGTACTCCAAAGGAATTTTTCTTTGCCTCCTAGTACATCATATGGTGCATTAAATTGTACCAAAATAAATTCAACTCATCCTGCAAAAAAACAAGCCCTAATATGCTGTGATATGCTATGCTGACAGAAAAATAAAACAGTTATGGATCTTGGAAGATGGGGAGAACAAAATATGTATATATATATATGGACCACGATCATCTTATAAGGGATAAAAGTTTAATGAAGTTGGTAAAAACAGTTGGTTAAAATTTGTCTTGCAAGAATTTCTTTTGTAGCCTTTAGAGGGCCTGTAAACTTACAGTGTCTGAAGATACAGAGAACATTTCCAGAAATATTTATGATCCAAGTGAAAACTCTTTTATAGTATAATCTTGTTTATGCTGGAAGAAAGCTGGCCCTCTGTGGACTGAACATCTCTATATATTGAAGAATGCTTTCTCTTTCACAATCCATCGTTTTTGTGATTCCTTTTGGAACATCTAGATGCTCTTTATTTACTAATTGCTATACTGTAGGTGAATAGTGGAGAGATTAGAAGTAAATGGAAGGTTTCTATTTTTGGTACAAAATCTAGGTAGGGAGCCATCAATAATAAATAGTCTGTTGTATGAGCTAGCAAAAAAAAAAAACTTTGGAGGATATAAATTAAAGCTGGTGCACGGGTCTCCTTTCAATGCACAATCTTAATCAGCAGGACATGTGTTCTGTTGAAGAATATGGCCAGGCTTAAAACAACATAACAATATAACAATGTATTACCGCTTATACTGTGTAAATGTGAATACACGTATATGGGTCAAAAAATAGGAAATCCTCCCTGGTTTCCCTGGAGTCCGTAAACATGCAACGAATATATAAGACCCAACAGTTTGCTGACTATAAAGCTTCCTTTATTCCATATATGCAAACAGCCGAACTATTTCAGTTTTCAGGCTTTGTATTGAATAAAAAGTTACAGCAGTAACAATCGTAGCGTGTTTCACAAAACATAGGTAAATACCTTGACAAGCGCTCCGATCTAACTGCACGCAGCAGAGCGCTTGGGACCATCCCTCCGGAGCGCACACAGGTGAAGAGATACCCGCAGTGGACTCCGGGCGGCCACACACTCACGGCTGTCCGGAGTTTCTGGCACAGGCAGTGTTTGTCATCACGCTGCGTGCGTGGCCTGATGACATCACCCACCTGTGCCGAGAAGATCGAAGAGCGCGCAGGAGGCCGGACAGCGAGGAGGCGGAGCGGCGAGGGAGACAGAGCAGCGGGGATTGAGGTAAATGTTTTTTTTTTTGTTTTAAAATCCTACCTACACCTGCCTATACCTGCCTAGTACTGCCTATAGCCTGCCTATACCTGCCTATACCCTGCCTATACCTGCCTAGTACTACCTTTAGCCTGCCGAGTACTGCCTTTAGCCTGCCGATACCTGCCTATAGCCTGCCTATAGCCTGCCTATACCTGCCTAGTACTGCCTATAGCCTGCCCAGAACTGCCTAGAACTGCCTATAGCCTGCTTATACCTGCCTAGTACTGCCTATAGCCTGCCTATACCTGCCTATACCTGCCTAGTACTGCCTATAGCCTGCCTATAGCCTGCCTAGGGGACCTATACCTGCCTATAGCCTGTCTAGGGGGACGTATACCTACCTAGTACTCCCTATACCCTGCCTATAACCTGCCTAGGGGGACCTATACCTGCCTATAGCCTGCCTATGGGGGCAATTATCTGCCTATAGCCTGCCTAGGGGAACCTATATCTGCCTATAACCAGCCTATAATGACGTATACCTGCCTATAGCCTGCCTATGAGGACCTATTCCTGCCTATGGGGGCAATTACCTGCCTATTGCCTGCCTAGGGGGACATATAGCTGCCTATACCAGCCTATGGGGGACATTAAACTGCCTATACATGCCTATAACCTGCCTATGGGGGACATTAAACTGCCTCTGGGGGACATTAAACTGCCTATACCTGCCTATGGGGGACATTAAACTGCCTTTGCAATTTTATTGGTATCTATTTTTATTTTTAAAATTCACCAGTAGCTGCTGCATTTTCCACCCTAGGCTTAGACTCGAGTCAATAAGCTTTCCCGTTTCTTGTGGCAAAAGTAGGTGCCTTGGCTTATACTCGGGTCGGCTTATACTCGAGTATATACAGTAGTTAATTTAAAAAAATCAAGAAATTGTATGTTCATCCTGAAATTTCAACCAAAATCCAAATATCCCTAACTTTTGTATATGTGTATATGTATACTATATGTATATATATAGATATGTATACTTCAAAGAGATAAAATTGAGAAAGGCAGCTGGAAATAACTTTCAAATGAGTAGTGGTCAAATTCCACTAAATACATAAATGTTACTTCTAGATGCATAAACTGTATAGAAGTAAAAGGAAAAAAAATCAATTCAGATGCTACCCGACTCCCTCTAGACCGACCCATATATTACTTAATAACTCCAAGAATTGCTGAAGAGGTTGTGGTTTATTTGGTAATCATGGTGCTCTAGCACAACAGTGACTTGCACCCTTCAGAAGCCTTATCTATGTGTATGATAGTAAGCAATCCCTTTCCTCATGAATAGTAGTACTGTCCATCAGTATTTTGCATCTGTGTGACATTGGCGCTCCTCTGCATTCTGCTGGGAATTTATTTTTGACCTGCCTCTGTAGCAGCAGGTATGGGCAGTTTTCTGCGATTAGTTGGTTCTTAGTTATGTTTGTGGAGGGCCTGTGCAGTTTTTCTCCTGTTATGGAAAATGTTTTTTAAATTAATATCCTGTTATAATGAGTCAACCATGACAAAGGGGCATTTTTCACTCTAAACATGTACAAGATTGCTATAAATTGGAGTGAGAGAGGGATTTTCGTCAGTTATAGGGCATTTAGCATCTGCCTCAGAGGGGGTTTTGCCTTTCACTGGATCAACACAGTAGGCTCATAGACTGAACTCAATGGACCTATGTTTTTTCTTTCAAATGTATCAGCTATGTAACAATCCATATGAATCAAAAAGTAGCAATCTCTAAACATACATCTTGAAGACATTCCAATTAGGGTAAGAGTGATAAGACTTTACATTCTCATAGCGATTAGAATCTCTTTTGCTAACTCTTGGAAATTCTCCAACCCACCTTCCATTTCAAATACAGTTAGAAGAGCAAATAATCAGAGTCATTGTAACACTAGTTATCCAGTTTCCATGATTAGGGAGCATGAACTTACTGGAAACTTTGGGCCTCAGACTTTCTTTGTTATCCATAGCAATCAATCATGGCTCCCATTTCATTTCTTCAGAGCACTATAAAAAATGAAAGGGGAACTCTTATTGGTTGCTATATGCAACAGATAATGTCTAACCGCTTGACAGTTTTCAAACATGAGGCCATTAGAATCTACAGATGAGATCCTATTATTCTTTGTAAGGTGATGTGTTATATTGGCCTATGTCCTTTTCTTTTATAATGTAGAGAATGTAGAGCTATCTAATCTAATGGAGAGTACATCATTTGATTTTTTTTTTACTCTGTTGATCCTTTTATTATTACCTTTATGTTTAGTAAACATCTCTTTTGTATTAATTGGAGACAAATGTTTGATACAAAATTATTGATATAAAAAAAGATAAACTTATCTCTAAAAAGTGACTTTATAGCAGGAATCTTCTTCACATCACAGCTCATACTATAATTTAATCAGTTTAGTCATATGATCAGAATATTAATTATATGCAAAGTTATCATGATTGATTTTGTGACAAGAAATCAATATGAAGTTATCAAGAATGTGGAATCAATTTAGGAGGAAAGGTATACTGTAGAGGAAGACTAGATTAGTATAATATTGTCTGCAAAGAATGTGCTTTTAAAAGAATGTCCACATACATTGATTCGATTATACTATCAATCATTCTGATCAGATGGTCCAAAGAATTAATTGCTAATATCATTAAAATAGTAGAAAAGGGTCTTGTCCCAGCTAGAGAGGTGATGGTTGGAAAGGGGACCTTTTATTTACCTGAACTGATGGGGTCGAGTTTATACCTATAAAAAGGGTAAGGCATATATGTTTTAAGACCAAAAACAACAGTCCTTGTTTAAATAATCTAAAGCTTTATGTCCAGTAAATGCAGAAAGAAATATTCAAAGCTTGTCTATTAAAAGATCCATTCCATTCTGCCTGACTCAAAGCAATTAAATTATAATTCTACACGTTTAATCAGCAGCCTGTCTATTGGGAACAAAACCCACCTGATCAGGATGAATGTGTGACTCCTGGAAAACCTTAACTCCACATGTGAATATATTTTCTGAGAATTTATAACTACACTTTTAAGAGATATCGGTGTATAGTTTTGGCATGAGAAAAATATTTGGAAACCTGTTAAGAAATGTGTGCTTAAAAAACTTAGCATAAGGTGTTTTGCCTTCATATAGAAATTTCAAGATTGACACTAATGGCCACATGTATGAAAAATGTCCAGGTCTAAAACTCACTTTGTTGCCCATATCATCCAATCAGAGCTCCCCTTTAATTTCATATAGTGCTCTGGAAAAATGATAGGGGCACTCTGATTGGTTGCTATTGGCAACAAAGTGAATTTTAGACCTATTCAGTTTTCATACATGTGGCCTTAAGTAAGGTGCTGACATGTCTGCAAAATGCCCTTGCTGACCTCAAGGATTTAGTTGCTGTCATGACCTATGATAAAATTATGTCCATGTCTACTAATTATTTTGTGTCTGTCTGACTGATGTATACTGAGTATGTAAGGGCTTGTTTTCAAACAGTATATAAGTTGGATTAAAATGAAAAGAAGCTATTTGGCACATCTTGTACCATGCTAAGTTCTGAGATGATATGAGTTGGGTTTAAAAGGGTCTATCTCTGGGACAAAAGAGTGTCAAGTTTATCATTTTTGTGTACAAAAAGGTTATCGAGACCATCCAATTTTACATTCTGTAATTGTGATTAGTGACAAATTGAGTTTGTAATGTTTATCTTAAATTTTAATTTAACTCTAGTCTTAGCCCTGGATTCTGTTTCTGTTGCTTCAGCGATTTGGAATATTGTTGTTTATTCTATGTAACAGTTTATTCTAAATTCTAAGTTTAACATCCATTGTGGGAAAACTGTGTGAGGAGCTCATAATGGACTATATAAAGGAATATATAGCTAAATATAACATTATAAGTGATTGCCAGCATGATTTTACTGAGAACAGAAGTTATCAGACCAACTTGATCTGTTTTTATGAAGAGGTGAATAGAAGTCTGGTTAGCAGGGCAGCTGTGGATATAGGGCTATATGTACGAATCCTGGAGCTGACAGGCCAGTTCTAAGTAGCTTTAAGTGTAAAATGCACCAGAATGTATGAACCTGTTCTTCTCCAGGTCATACATACAGGAGCATTGTAGTGCCAATACAATCTGCAGCTGCGTTTTTGGATACGTTTTTGGATGCAATTTTCAATTCGTTTTTCTTCTGGTGAAAAATGGATCCAAAACGTTGTGTTAACATACCCTAAGCTTAAAAAACTCCCTCCCTTCATCCACTTTTTCCTCCCCCTTGGTTGAACTTGATAGCCATATGTCTTTTTTCAGCTGTACTAACTATGTAACTATGTAACAACCAGCTATTTGAATAAATTCAACCACCATCGTGGTTATATGGGCTTACCAATTTAAAGAAAAAGAGGTGTATTTTGGATAAATATGGTAAAAATAACCTCGTTATTTCTTGAACTTATTCATAATTAGCTAAAATACTTGAGTAAGAACACTGAACAGATGAAAAATATATTTAGTCCCTGACTGAGTGGTTAGCTGAGTATGGAGCTTCAACTAAATCATACATATATAACGGTCTAGATAATTTGAGGCCTTTACTCAGGGGAAGTAAAGCAGATGAGTTATTGCATCTGATTTGAACAATAAGAAATAAATTTAATCTAAACAGACTAAATTATTTCACTGAAGAATAGATCTTAAGTATCATTATCAATAATGGTGGTCTTGGCAATAAAGGAAAAAATGTTTGTAGAAAAATATGGATCCTTCTTCAAGGGGTTTTCTCATCACAAGCTTTTACAGACTTGAGTTGTTTCTGTCTGTAACAGCTTCAAGGTCAGGGGCGAGTCCCTCCTCCCATTAGGCGGGTCTCTCCTCACTGAAGACTGGTGACATCTTAATTCTGTGTGAGCATTGGAAGGGAGAGGATGTCACAGCTCTGCAGACCTCCAGCAATGGTCAGTTTTCATGCCTGGAGAGCTGTTACCTCCCAGACTGCACAAGCTCCTTGTAACCGGAACACCTGTATTGGTGTAAACAGTTATACAACCTGAACTGATTAAACAAATGTGAGGAATAGACATTTATAAGGCTGTATAAGGCTGTGTTATATGTGTTTGTTATATGGGGGGAAAGAGTGAATCTAGCAGCTAGAGACTCAGTATTTGCCCAGATCCTTCATATAGAGCTGGGGGATGAGCATAGAAGAGCTCAGGCAGCTTTTATTACACAGACAGCAGCCATCACAGAAAGCTGTTTCTGTTACTTTCATTTTTCACAGCTCAGAAGGGAGTAAGCACAGAGTGCAGGCAGCCAATCACAGCACAGGGGGTGAGTCCCATTCAGGGGGCATGTCCAAAGAGGGCTGAATGAAATAGTTAGCAATCACAGAAAAGGGGGTGTGGCCATACCTCAGGCTACGGTTTTAGATGAAGAACACACAGATTAGCTTTTATCTGCTATACTAAATGAATTAGGTTATGCAAACCAGTTGCAAAAGTTCTTATTTTTACTGTCCCCATCATGAGAGATATATATCTGTAGCGGGAAAACCCCATTAAGTTAAAAAGTTAGCATAAAGTAAGGCAACTAATAGAAGATGACTCGACAGTCTAGACTAGACAGTCTAAACATGTGCTAGATTTATAAACACTATAAGTGTGGTTCATTTTAGGACTGTCTAGTCTAAGTTTATACTGCCTAAGTGTTAGACAGTATTGGTAAATGTGGCCTACTATCTCTGAGTAGCCCATCAGTTTTTGGGGTCTTAGTGCTTGATGCATCCCATCAATGTAAAAATATTGAGGTGGTGGTGGGGGAGGTCTGGTAGCAGAATCTTATAGAGGTTGTAAACTGCTGCATCTAACTCTGTTATGAACGCTAAAAGCCATCTTATCGTGAAGTTTCTTTTCATAACCAGTTTTTAAGGTATTCAATTATTGAATTCTTCTTGGGCTTCTTAAAGTTGTGATTAAATATAATTTATCTGATTGTTGGTTAATTTTGCAGATCATCTATTTTTTTATTGTTTTTAATGGCTTCTATGCAAAATTTAAAGGGGTTTTATTGTTACAAAGATCATGTCTCAGATTATGGGGACAGTAAAAATAAGCACTTTTGTAATTGGGTTGCATTACCTCTGTCACTTGGTTTAGCAGATATCAGCTTCTCTGTAAATCTGTCTTCTGTTTCTGCTGTTGCTCTGTTGCTGGTCAGAACGCCCCCTGGTTGATTCCCTAGACACGCCCCCTGCACTGTGATTGGCTGGCTGACATTTCATTCAGCCTGTTGGGATACGCCCCTAGACAGGAAACACCCCGGTCATGCCCCCTGTGCTGTGATTGGCTGCCTGCACACTCTGTGTTTACTCCCCTCTGAGCTGTTAAAATCGATAGTGAAACCAAGGTCTGCTGCCTCTATGTACATCTCCCAGCTATAGGTGAAGGATCTGGACAATTACTGCCTTTTTTAAAGGGCTTTTGCCAAGAGGTTGATTCACCTCCTCACAGGTCCAGCCCTTTTAAGCTGCTACTTGGAAAAGAAGGCGTTCTTTTCCCTCAGATCGAATGCAAGCCCCAGCCCCTTATGACGTCATCATCTGTAGTGTATAACATAATAAATCAACACTTTGTCTGTATAAGCTGCTTGTTTATTGCAGTGCTTAGGTGATCAGCCCTGCAAGACAGAGGTTGGGAGTTCAAGCCCCCATCAGAAATTTTTTTTTTCTTTTATAAATTGTACACATATTAAATATATGAAAATATATGTGTGAACATCTATAATTTTTATTTATATACACACACAAAGCTCCCCTATTATTTGTCCCATCCTCACAGTAGTCACACCGAGCACTTCCAACATATGTGATACAATGCATATATTCTGGGGATGAGAAATGATATAGGGGAGCTATGTATGTTGTATATATATCATTATAGAGATTGACATATATATTTTAGGTCTCTCTACATATGTGTAGAATTTAGGGAGGAAAAAATATATACTCTGTGAGGGACTAGAACTCCAAACCCCTTCGTTGTAAAGCCAACACTCTACCACTACTCTACCAGGCCAAGTTATTACAGGTTGAGAAGGGTCTTGTCTCAAAGCTGAGTGCTTCTCCCCCCATTTTCACTCACATGTCACTGACAGCAAGCAGAGGTCTTTACTTGAAGCTGACATTTGTAGTTGAGTAAAGGTCTCTGCCTGTTGTCAGTACAATTTGGGTGAACACCACTAGAAGTGAAAGCTGCTGGCTTTCATTGTAATTTGTGTGATAAGAGATATAACAGGTGCTTGCTGGAGCTTGTGGAGCCTGAAGGCTGCAGACATAAGAAGCATGCAGGAGGCTACAGAGCTGTTATACCCAGACAACCTTCTGCATCCCCTGCTTTATAGAAAATGATGATGTCACAGGTCTTCAGTGAGGACAGACACGCCTCCTGGGAGGAGAGGCACGCCTGCTGACAGGAGAGACACGCCCCTGGACTTCAAACTCAATCTGCGAAAATTAACTGAACAGCCCAAACGATAACACTCCTTTAAGTGCTTGAAGTTTAGAGGTATTTTAAAGGATTTGTCCATCTTCACTTTTTACAGTGACAGTATGGTACTATGCCTATAAAAAGATAGAAAAACCTATTCACTAGTGATACATTCTCTGGTCATTTCCCCGGGTTAAAAATCAAAGTGCGAAAAAGGCAACTGCTGGAAGCAGGAAGATAACATAAGACCTGGGGAGACGACTGGCAGACACACGCTGAAAAAAAAAATGTTAATACAGAAGTCAGTATGGGTTTTTAATTTCTTACAGGCTCAGCACCATACAATGAGTTAAAAAAGGGAAGTTGGGCAACCCTTTTAACACAAGTAGTTTCATCTTTTCTTGTGCTAGTTGGATGAAACAAGGTAGCAAAATGTTAATCCCAGAGTAAATTGGGTGTCAAGAACTGAAATTGTCTAGAATCTCCAGTCATAATTTTCAGCCTTCCCACATTTTTTCAGCGTTCTCTGGTCAGTCATAGTGAGGGTTGCCCTACACCAGACTGTGGCCCTTTTGTCTAAGCTTTAAGTCAGCCTTCCTCTTCCTTCATTGTAGATCAACTCCACTTTTTCCGGATTCTAACTGAACTCTGCTATTCTTGTATTGTGATTTAACACTTTATAAAATTTGAATTTGTCTGAATACTGTGTTATTGTCTTGCCTATTGGACTTAAAATACAATAACCAATATTGTTTCACTAGGTTGATTTTACAGACCTCTTGTTGAGGTGTTTCATGGGCTCATGCCTCTGAGCCTATTTGAGTAACACTATTTCAGCCACAGTGATATGCTTATATGTTAGGAAGAAGTGTTGTCTTCAAACAGATCAGAAGTAGGGCTTGAACTCTTCTGGTTGTATGCCATCTCCCAAGTATTAAGGTATAAAAAGAATGTGGTGACTGAAAAGATTTTGTCACCATATGGGGAGGAGATAGCATGAAAGCGGCCTGTCTCTATTGATTGGATGTCTGGCAACATAGATCTCAACTTTGTGACAATTCTGCTCATATTCCGTTTTGTCATGCAGGAGGTCTGTAGAGATCAGCAAGCTTTCTGCAGAAAGTGGAGAGGCTAGGCAGCCAATAATAACAGCTATTTTATCATTGTAGCGGTATGGCAGTCTGGGAGCCTGTGTCCCTCGTGAACACTACATGCAAACCCCTTCTTTGATTGTGATTTTGAATTATAATTATAGTAAGCTTATAATAGATTCTCTTTCATTTCCATTAAATTGATTCTTTTGCTTGTTTAATGTTCATTTTTTTCTTTTTTCAAGAACTCTTAATTAGGTGCAAAAGAGAATAAGCGGTGAGAAATAGGCTGTAGGATGGATTCTCTAGCCTTGACAAACCAAATTCACCGTTCCTCAGCAATTTGAAGAGAATAGACTAGTCAGTAAATATATGGACAACGGCTGATCCTCTAATGAGTCCCCTTTATTAAAAAAACAAACTGCTGATGTTTGAAAGGTACAAAATTTGAGATAAATAAACCATGACAATATGTTGCGACAGGTCCAGTCCCAGCATTTTAACTTTATTCAACCTATAGGCCAAAACAGGAATGGTAACAATTGACCTAACCATAGCAGCACAGTTAAGTTTTCCCCAAATAAACTGTGATTGCAGAGTTGTCCTTGCAGACTTTTCCAAATAAACAGTGCAGCAATGTGCCCCAATAAACAGTGCCAGTAGTGTGCTCCAACTAAACAGCGCCAGCAGTGTGGCCCAAATAAACAGTGCCTGCAGTATGCTTTAAATAAACAGTGCCAACTGTATGCACTGAATAAACAGTGTCAGCAGTGTACCCCAAATAAACAGTGCCAGCAGTATGCTTTAAATAAAAAGTGCCAACTGTATGTACTTAATAAACATTGCCAGCAGTGTGCCACAATTAAACAGTGCCGGCAGTGTGCCACAAATGAACAGTGCCAGCAGTATGTACTAAATAAACAGTGCCAGCAGTATACCAAAAATAAACAGTGCCGCTAGTGTGTCCCAAATAAAAAGTGTCAGAACTGTGGCCCGAATAAAGAGTGCCATAAGCGTGCCTCAAGTAAACAGTGTCAGCTGTGTGCTTTAAATAAACAGTGCCAATTGAAGCTCTAAATAAATAGCGCCAGCAGTGTGCCCCAAGTAAACAGTGCCACTAATGTGCCCCAAATAAACAGTGCTGGCAGTGTGCCCCAAGTAAACAGTGCCACTAATGTGCCCCAAATAAACAGTGCTGGCAGTGGGCCTAAATAAACTGTGCCAGCAGCATGCCCTAAATAAGAGACAAAATAAAAAACACAGGTTTACATATATAATCACGGGACAAGCGGTAATTGTCTTACTCAATGTACTGTCATTCAAGAAGTTGCCAGGTTCCTGGAACAGATGGATGAATCGCTGTCTCTGCCCCGATTAATTTACTGTAATGTATCCTGCATATATCATCGGCCTGAAAAGGGCGGCCCTGCTTCCGATGACTATCTCTTCTAGGCCCTGGTGTCACCCTTACAAAGATAACCGACACTCATAGCAATAAGCCAAAGCAAACCAAATTCATAAAGTACCAGTTTCAAAAGCAACAACTAAATAAACAGTGTCAACTGTATGCCCTAAATAAACAGTGTATAATTAGAGATGGCCGAATTTCTCAAAATTCGGTTCGCTCACTTCGCCGAATTTTCTGACAAAAAATAACTTCGTTCCGAATTACTTCAGGACGAATCACGTTAAAAAACAGCTATTTCTCGGCTGCACAGAGCCTGCAGGGTGCCGAAGAACGTTGTGCCATGCTTAAATATGCAGAGGGAGCTTGGTTTGGTCTTCATACAATGTTGTGTTTTAGTATGACACGCACATGACTGCCGCCGCTCTTAGAATCGCTTCACTATAAAATTCCCTGGGCATTTAAGAGGGCAAAACTGACCAAAAAACTGAAGCGGGAATGTTGCCTGATAAAGTCATGCCAGCGAAAGCTGGAAAAAAACAAGCTGGGAGCTCAGTTGGCAACATGAGTGACAGAGAGTGGAGGTGACGGTGGCAGCCACAGCAGCATGAGGTCAGACAGTGGCACAATGACATTCTGGAGGTAGCAAAAACAGGAATAGGCCACAGAGTGGCACAATGACTCAGTGTGGAGTTGATGGCATCAACAGCAGCAGCAGCATGAGGTCAGAGAGTGGCACAATGACATTCTGGAGGTGGCAAAAACAGGAGTAGGACACAGAGTGGCACAATGACAGAGAGTGGAGGTGACGGTGGCAGCAGCATAAAGGTCAGACAGTGGCACAATGACATTCTGGAGGTGGCAAAAATAGGAATAGGCCACAGAGTGGCACAGTGACACAGTGTCTAGGTCACTGCAGCAGCCACAGCAGCAGCATTAGGTCAGACAGGTGCACAATGACATTCTGGAGGTGGCAAAAACTGGAGTAGGCCACAGAGTGGCACAATGACAGAGAGTGGAGGTCACGGCAGCAGCAGCATGAGGTCAGACAGTGGCACAATCACATTCTGGAGGTGGCAAAAACAGGAGTAGGCCACAGAGTGGCACAATGACAGAGAGTGGAGGTCACGGCAGCAGCAGCATGAGGTCAGAGAGTGGCACAATGACAGAGAGTGGAGGTCACGGCAGCAGCAGCATGAGGTCAGACAGTGGCACAATGACATTCTGGAGGTGGCAAAAACAGGAGTAGGCCACAGAGTGGCACAATGACTGAGAGTGGAGGTCACGCTAGCAGCAGCAATGAGGTCAGACAGTGGCACAATCACATTCTGGAGGTGGCAAAAACAGAGTAGGGCCCCAGAGTTGGGACCAAGGGGCAGAGATGGGGCACGGCAGCAGCCCCGCATGAATCAGAGAGTGGCCAATGAACCCCGTGTGG